>RCUC01118726.1:0-10964 GCA_003697995.1 Taxidea taxus jeffersonii
GGCCTGGTCAGTGACCCTGTAGGCAGTCCAGCTGGCCTTCACCTCCTGCGTCCCATCCTCCAAGGGGAACAACAGGTAGTCAGAGAGGAAGGCTGCTCCCTGTTCCCCTCTACCCTTTAGAGGGTTCCTTAGCTACATGAGGTTGCTGGGCCCCAGCTGATCCAGATGTAAAGTGGCAGATAATAATAACATCAAAGGGGACAAACTGTATAAGAACTCAAAAGAGGACCCATGGAGGGCTCCTTAAATGAAAAGTACAATTTTATTGTCAATACAGAAAAATCAGTAGAAGAAAAAAAGACTACCAAACTGGGTTCTGCTTGTTATAATAATTATTTGATAAAGTCTTATTAGATATGTATGCCTCTCCCTCTCATGTGCAGGTGCCTTCCCAGGCAGGAAGTGAGCCCAGCAGACCCGGGGCGACCTGCACGCTCCCGTAGGCCTGTGGCCCAGCCAGACCAGCTCTGTGCAGGTAGGGCTCTGCCCTGCAGGGGTGGGGAGAGGCAGGCTCTGCTGGGCACTGACGCCCAGGCTTCTATTTTCTTGTCCATTTATCTACCCTTCCAAAGCAGAGCTGGGGGCAGAAGAGGGAGAGACACATTCACAGGTGGGTGGGTCAGCGCCAGGATATCCAGAACTGCCTTGGGTCCAGCAACAGGTCTCAGGGTAGGGCTCTCCACAAGAAGAACCAGAGTAGCTGGGGGCAGAGCTGGGGTCTGGAGAGCACTCGGGGCTCAGGGCAGAGACGTGGGGTTGGCTCAGCTCAAGACCAACCCAAGGAGAATAAATAAATAAATACTGTATAACTTGGCAGTCCCCCAGCCTGGCTTATTCTCCCACTGGGGGGGCCGTCACTGCCAACCTCAGTTCCTCTAGCTGCCATCTGCCCTGAGACAGGTGGCTGGAAGGAGGGGGCCCGCCCTACCCTGTGGACTGAGAAACCAGGGCCGGCAAAGTCTACATAGTTCAGGAGGCCATAGGAGGCAAGTGGGGGCCTGGGCCCAGCCCACAGGATGAGACAAGGTCCTGCCTGTCTCCCTCTCTTCTGACCCATAGCTCACCCCAGCCACATGGGGACTGGGAGGGGGGTGTTGACTTCTAGGTTGTGGGATGCTTTTCCAGACATCCCCCACCCCTGCAACCTTGCTCCTGTTGACTCTTCCTGGTCCAGCTGGTCAGGTGCACGCAGACACCGGGTGACTGGAGGAGGGATGACGGGAGCCCAAGTCCAGCTAGGGCTGGCATCCCCTCCAGGGTATGGCCGGGTGAGGCCCGGCAGCCACGCCGGCAGGTCAGAGCTGGAAGGGGTACTGCCGGAGGTAGTCGGCCATGCGCCGGGGCAGTGGCAGACAGTCCACATCAGCCACCAGACGGTTGATGACGAGGCGGCACAGGTGCTGCAGGCTGCGGGTGCTGCTTCGGCGCACGAACGGCTGTACCAGCTTCAGGTGCACGGCCGTGACTGCGGGCACAGGCAGCGCCGGATCACCAGGCACATCCTCCTTCTGGGTAGGCGGGGCTGGGGTGGGTGCAGGGTCAGGGCTGTCGCTCCGGGGGTCGGCGGCACAGGAGGCCACATAGTGCTGCACCAGGCTGACTACGTCAGGGAAGGCCAGGATGCGTGGCCTGGACAGGCAGTTGGAGTCCAGGCGGAAGCTGGAGTCGGCGTACTCGATGCGCACATTGGTGGGGCCCCGGGTGGTTTTGACCGACAGGGTAAAGAGGTAGCTGGGGTGGGTGCTGTCGCGGACGAGGAATGTGCCTTCTGGCATCTTCTGCAGATGTTGCCGGGCCTCGCTGGCCGTAATGGAACCCCAGTACCAGCCTAGGCAAGTGGAGAGGGGGCCGAGAGCCTGGTCACAGGGGCATTCAGCTGGGGGTGCAAAGCAGGGGAGGACTCCGCCTCCCCCTTTACGCTTCCATGGGGAGCACTGTACCTTCCCCATCAGACTCTCCAGGGCAGGGAGACTCAACAGATAGAGCTAAGCTTTCCCCACTGGACTTCCCAGAACAAGGCCTGCTTCTCTCCTCAAACTCACCAGATTCCCGGAGGTAAGAGAAGGTTTTGGCTATGCACAGCAGGTCCTCCTCTGGGTCCAACACCTTGGGCTCGCTCTCCGGCTGGGCTGAGGTCTCCTCTGCCACTTCCTCCAGAAAGGCCCCGGCAGGCAAAGGCTGCATAGCTGGTTCAGGCAGCTCCAGGGACTGGGCCCACAGGGGCCGCTGCCCAATCCCCTCCACAGCCAGCAAAGAACAAGGTCTAGAAAAGAGTGGATGGGCAGTGAGTGGAGGCGCTGTGCTCACCCTGCTTCCAGAGATCCCCTGTGCCCGGGGCCGGCTACATGACTTCTGGCTTGTCCATCTTGGTTTCCCCCTCTGCCCACTCATGGGCTCAATGATGCCAGCACACCACCTCCCAGCTGTCACCACAAAAGCCTCCTTGATGGCTTCCCCCACATGGAAATTCGCTTTTGAAAGAGCCTTCTCTGCCTTCTTGCATTTATTGAACAGTAATTAAACTCACTATTGTGCACCAACCCAAAACACAGATCATCTAGCTCAGAACGGGAAACTGGTGTCCCCGCCACCAGTAGGATCCAGTGCAAAGAAGCCTCACATTGGTGCCCTGTGGGCTGAGGTGGGCTGATTAGATGGCACTGGTTCTGCTTGAACCATGGCCTGAACCTTCATAGGGTGCTCCAGAGGCCCCCAAATTATGGTAGGATGCCTGACAGGAGTATCTTTCAGAGGGAACTCGGTCCATACTGGCCAGGGCTGAGAGGTGGGAACAATTCAGACTCCCATTCTGTTTCCTCCTCCTCCCAGCTAAGGGTCTGGGATGGACACTGGCCTTTAAAGGCACTGGTAAGTCCCACCTCCCACAAACATAAGCTCCCCTGAAAGGGCAAGGTAGTTATTCCACATTCCAGATCCCACCCTGGCAAGCCAGCCCTACTAGGCTTTCTGATCTTATGCAAACCTTGCTGTTCAGCTTCTCCACCCCCTAATGAGGGGTACTCCCAGACTAGATCCTGATGGGTTTGGCTATACCGTGTTCTCTGGTGACAAGAGTTGGGCTGCCAAGCCAGTCCCAATCGGAGCAGTGGATTTTCTCTAGGGGAAGGCCACCCAGCATGGTTATCCTGGGGCTTCCTGGGAGTAAGGGGCATGGGCCTTGGCTCCCAAAGAAGAGACTACTGGTCCTTCCTCACTCCTCAGGAAATACATCCTCAGGCCTCAGTTCTGGGTCTGGTCCCCTGCTGGGCCTCAGGACACCGAGATAACAAAACCATAGGCTTTGCCTTCAAGGAGAACTTATAACCCAAAGTCATAAAAGCAAAAGGTGTCATGGGGGAGTCAAGATCTGCCTGTTCCTGAGCTGAGTCTGTCAGGCCAAAGGAAGGAGCGGAGGGAAGGTGCTCCATCTGGGCAGAGATGACAGCATGGGTAAACAGTGCCTGGGATTTCTTATGAGCCGGGAAGAGGTGGACAGAAGCCTTGGCAGGACACGGACAGAGGAGCCAGATCTCACAGTGTAGGTTATCACTGAGTGTTAGAAGATTTAAAAAAAATATATTTTATTTATTTGACAGACAGAGATCACAAGTAGGCACAGAGACAGGCAGAGAGAGAGAGGAGGAAGCAGGCTCCCCGCTGAGCAGAGAGCCTGATTCAGGGCTCAATCTCAGGACCCTCAGACTATGACCTGAGCTCGATCCCAGGACCCTGAGACTATGACCTGAGCCAAAGTCAGAGGCTTAACCTACTGAGCCACCCAGGTGCCCCGTGTTAGAAGATTTTAACAAATAGGGAGAAGGGGGTCACAAGACCCTGGCCTACCACAGTCTGCGTAGTATTTGCCCACACCCACTCTGGGTACCTTACGGGAGCTCTGGAATCCTACTGGGGGGACCAGAGACCAAGCTTCAAGGAACCAGCTGGAGGCCTGCCTGCTGGTCCCCCGGCTCAGCTCAGGCTAGCCACTCACAGAACCTCCAGTGGTGGCCCTGTCTGGACAGCTTAGCAGGGCACTTGTGGGTGGGTACCTCTAGGGTCAACATGGTTTCTGGGTGTATGAACAGCCCTATTGGTCTCCATAAGCTCCTGGTGAATGACTGTGTATCTGAGGAGGGGTGTGTCCACAACTGTCATCGCCATGGCGGGGGCGACGGCTGGTGTACTCTAGGTGTGGGTGGCCTGTACGTGTGTGTGCCTGTTGCGGAGCCGAGCCTGTGAGTCCTGAATGGGGACACACACCAGTGGAGCATACTCAGCTCTGAGGGTGGGCCCCTCCAGCAAAGCCAGCAGCCCAAACCTACCAGGGGAGGGCACCAGCTGGGCTGTGGCTGTATATGTGGAGGTCTTAAAAATCTTGCTCCCTGGGGCACCTAGGTGGCTCAGTCATTAAGCGTCGGCCTTCAGCTCAGGTCATGATCCCAGGATCCCAGGGATCCCACATCGGTTCCCTGCTCAATGAGAAGCCTGATTCTCTCTCTTCCACTCCCTCTGCTTGTGTTCCCTCTCTTGCTGTCTCTCTGTGTCAAATAAATAAAATCTTAAAAAAAAAAAATCTTGCTTCCCTGACACCAAACACCGGACCTGTGGAGAATGTGGAACCCCATAATTGGGGGGGGGGTCCTGAGAACAAGGGTGTGGGGGTGTTCAGGAGTCCCAAAATTCAGAGGAGGGAGATGCGGGAGACCATCAGGGAGAAGTATAGTAGCACAGTCTTCCTAGTTCCTCCTGCGTCCCTCCTTGGAAAGAGACTGCTCAAGGCAATGGGCACTTCAGCCTTGCCCACCCTCCACCTTTCTTCACTTGGTACTATGCCAGTTCTGATAACAACAGCCACTGGGCCACCCCGTGCTCCTTGGGTGTGGATACTCAGTCATCTCTCCTTTCTCTCTCCCTGGAGCTTTCTGAGTTCCTGTCAGATCAGTCCAGAGAGCATCAGACCTATTGGTTGAAGGGGATGCTAAGGCGGAAGGAATTTACGAAGAATGTTCGGCTGAGGCCAAGACTCTGTCTTATCAGCCCCCACCCCAACCCAGTCTTTGGGGGAAAGCTGGAGAAAGGAGGCAGGAGCAAAGTGCTCACAGTGGGATCCCAGACTGGGTTGAGAGGAGGGGTGACGAAATGTGGGGGTACCACAGTTAAATCAGGCCAAACTCAGGCTCTTCCAAGAGCTGCTGGCCAGCAGATGCCAACCTGGTGGGGAGCCATGGATCTCAGGCTGGCTTCCCAAGAAAAGCCTAGTCGCTAGCCCATGGCAGAAGGGTGGATGATGGGACAGAGCCGGGCAGGGGCTAACCCAAGGTCACCGGTAGGCCCTGCGGCCTGCAGGCTAGGGTAGAGAGCTCTGGGCCCAGAAGGGGGTCTGGGCAGGTGAGCCATGTCTTGAGAGGACACGCTTCGCTGGCGTTCAACTGACCCAGCCAGAATCCAGGGTTAAGCTACCCCGTGTTCCTCCCCTCGTCAGCCAACTCCCAGTTTCACTACCCACAGTGCGAGCAAAGGTAGTGGCGGTGTTGTCACCGTTCCCTGTCATCACCCCGAGCTCCTTCCGTACTCGGTCATCTCCGGCCGGTCCAGCCCTCTTACTGGCCGGCAGCGAGCACTAGGCGGTACTCTCCCGAAAGCCCAGCGCAGAGGCCGGGCAGGGAGCGGCGGGCCGCACTTACCCCTGAACGCAGAGGACCATGTCCCGTCAGCGGCAGCGGCAGCTCCGGAGCTGGGGCTCGGCCGGACGGCGGCGGCTGGCGGGAGCCAGTGGGCGCAGGGCTCGCTCGACAGGGAGGCTCCCTCGGCGCACCGGCGGCGGGCTGGGACTGAGCAGCGACCGCGCGGGCGGGCCGGGAGGGCGCGGGGGGCGGGCCGGGAGGGCAGGGCGGGGCGAGCCGCCTAATCTTTTGTCCTCTGTGTCCCAACCCTTCCCGGAAGCGACGTCTTCCTAGAACCGCCGGCTGTGCTGCGGGGCGGGGGAGGGGTGTAGGCGGGGGCGCCCGCCAGCGGGGCGCTCAGGGCCTCTAAAGGAAACACCTTTGACAGATTTCCAAGAACTTTCCAGGAAAATGGGGCGGGGTCCCGCTCGCCGACCAATCGCAGCTCAGGAGGGGGAGCCGAGTGCCGGGGGCGGGCCAATTGCCGCTTTGGGATAGGAGGCTGATGAAGGAGCCGGGTTGAACGTGACCCTAGAGAACAGTAGGGAAAGACCCGGTTGGAGAAAGCCAGGGAAGGGCAGGGGTTTTACCCTCCCGAGCCCAGACTACTTTTGGGCATTCCGCTTCCTTGGAGACAGGCCCCTTTATCTCTCTGTAGAACTGGTGGCAGCGCAAGGGCAGGGTGTACTCCCAGCTAGTGGCTCCCCCAAAGCTCTCTATCTGGTGTGCAAGCGTCCCCTGTGGACCGCATTTGGATACCCGGACTCTGAGTGGGGTGGTGGAGAAGTCGGTGGCATGGGGTGGGATTTGGAGAAGGACGTGGGAGGAGGGGAGGGGTGCAGAGGGGGGCTTCAGATCCAAACAGGTCCACGGGGGTCAAGGATCTGCCACAGCTAAAAGGATCCAGGCGAGTATGTTTTCTCTGAAAGAGTTGGGGGAGAAGGCACATCCCAATCTTGGGATGGGGGTAGGTGTGGCAACCTCATTACCCACTTGATGGCTGGGATACTGGGAGACCCCAGCATGGAGCACCTGTGTAGGGTGCAGTCTCTTCAGTAGAAACTGTCTATACCTCCCCATTACTGTGAAGACAAAAGGGCCTCACAGCTGCCAAGCGACAGAACCAAGATTTGAACCTGGGTCCCTGTGGGGGCCAAATCCCAAGCTCTCTACCCCAGGACTACCTCTTTCCTCTAACTGTGACTACTTCACTGAACATTTCCAGCCTCATTTCCTTGTCTAACCACTACACATTGTGTCCTCTTTACGGGTGAGGAGATGGAGGTACAGAGAAGTGAAAATGTACCCCAGATCTCACAGCCGGCAAATGATGAGTTGGTGCTTGGAGCGTAGTCCCCGCCCCCCCTTGGTTCCTTGACCTGACAACTCCTAGGCATCCTTCAGGATCCAGCTTTAAGGTCCACAGTGAAGCTTCCCTGCCCCCAGGCCAGTCAAATGTCAGAGCACCATGGGTGTCCCATTGAAAGCTCCCTTGCAGATACTGGCAGTGATGCAGTTTTGTGGCAGTGATGCAGTTTTGTGTGTTAAACTAAAGGGCCCCAAGGGCCTCCAACCACCTTCGGTGAATGTGACAGAGTAATGGCCTCACCTGTGTGAGTGGTCTATGATGTGCCCCTGTTTTGCCCCAGGTGTTGTGGGTCCCTCTGGCCATCTCATTATCACCTCCGGTTCTGGCTACTCCCTACCCACCCCTGCTCTGACAGCTGGGCCCACAATGCCACCCAGTGGCAATTCCTCTCATGCTTTCACTCGACAAATTTCCTTATTCTCTCCAGGGTTAAGCCCTCCCTGCACTCCAGGGATTGGGTTTTGCTGCGAGGTCTCCCAGCTCCTCCCCACTAGGAACAGTCACAAGATGGGTTAGTCACAGTAATACACAGCAGTGCCTTCCTCAAAATCTGGCTCATTTGGTTTCTTTAGTCTCATCATTTGCAGCCGTTCCTCACCTGGAAGAATAGTCTACGTGTGTGTGTGTGTGTGTGTGTGTGTGTGTGTGATATATTCAGTCCTCTGCACCACTTTCCCCTGGATACACACACACACACACACACTCACTCACTCACTCATTGGACGCTTTCATCACTGTAAACTATTCCAAAGTCCTCAGCCCTTGGCCCCTTGGACATACAGCTATCACGGAGGGCTGTGTGGCGAAGTTGGACACCATGAACCCACCCCTGCTCTGGCCCAGCTATCCCAAACAGTGAATTCTCCCATCAGTGTGCTGGCAAATGAGCAGCTAGGGGAAACCACGTATTGGTGAGTCTCTTGTGCTGAGTGAACAGTTGAAAACATCTATGATGGACCTATGTGGGCACTGTGTGTCCTTGAGTAAGCATTGGCACTGGTAGTGGAGACTGCAAAGGGAAAGGCATTGCCATCGCTTACTTTTTACATTTCCCTATGGCTTGAATTTATTATAACAAGCAAGTTTTACTTATGCATTTAAAATCTGAATTAAAAAGACATCAGTTTAAAAATACAATGATAAAAATACAATGATAGGGGCACCCAGGTGGCTCTATTGGTTAAGTGTCGGTCTTCAGCTCAGGTCATGATCCCAGGGTCCTGGGATCAAGTCCTGAATTGGGCTCTCTGCTCATCGGGGAATCTGCGTCTCCCTCTACTTCTCCCCCTGCTCATGATCTCTCTTTGTCTCACGCTCTCTCTCTCAAATAAGTAAATAAAATCTTAAAAAAATACAATTATAAAATGTTTAGAACATTTGCTATCTGATTCTATTTTAAAAAATAAGCTAGCAACTGCAGCATACACTGAGATAATTTGGCTGGGACAAGGAGCCAGCTCCCACCCTCAGCTGCCTGGCACTCTGCTTGTGAGTGGGATTCTGCTTGTCCAGAATGAACTCTTGCTCAGCTTTGGCTTCATCTGGCCCAAACCAGGTCACCTCCAGAGGGAGGATCCTTCTCCAGTCTCCAAGCTGTGGAAGCTTCCAGATCACAGGGCTTCCTTCACGTCTCTGAGATCTTGGATCAGATTCTCAGGTGGGGTTCTGTAACTGAGGTTCTGGGTCCAGCTGGGCATAAATGTCTGTGTGCGTGTGCATGCCCCTGTGTTGTGCACATGTGCAAATCATGCTTGTGCATATGTGTGCATCTGTGAACACGTGTGAGAGCGTATTTGTATATGTGCTGCTGAAGCGAGCACGTGTGAGAACATATTTGTACAAGTGGATATGGGAAGGGGGCAGGGAGGCACAGGAGAGGAGGGCATCATTTGAGGGTGAGAGCTGGGCCCTGGAGTTGTTCTTTGGGGTTTGGGAAGGAGACCCTGCCATGAGTGCTGCTGACCTCAGGCAGGTTGCTTGATCTCTCTGGGCATGTCTGTCTGGTAGGTTATGTGGTGTGGGTACAGCCCTGCCTCCTCTGGTCCCAGTGAGGTCACGGAGTGCCCGGATAGTATGCTCACTCAGTGTCTGGTCCAAAAGAGGGGTTCAGTCAGTCGAGGCCATCATCAGGGCCTCTAATTCACCAAACCCTGCCGGCTTGAAGGTTGTCTCAAGGAGACAGAACCTAGAGTAGGCTCAAGACCTACACACAGCAAGTACCAGTTCTCTCGGATCTAATGCTCTGAAGAGCCTTGGATCTGCAGCCCAGGAATCCACGTGCATCCACGTGCGTGCCTGCGCGAGCGTGCATGCGTGTGTGTGTGTGTGTTGTACAGGGAGGTGGGCGGTTGCTCTATTTGGGCCCAATCCCAAAGTCAGAAGAAGGGCTCAGAGAACCCGGTGGGCCTGAAGCCTCACTGCCTGCAGTCCTGCAAGTGGCCTGTAGATGGCAGCAGAGGCCCGCACAGGGACCCTAACCCAGGTCTTTCCCTCGCAGTCCCAAGTGAACCCTCAAGTTCCAGTCCCTCAGCCTGAGGGTAAGGGAGTGGGCGGATATGCTGGAGTAGTGCATATTTGTCACAGAAGAGAGCAACACTCCCTGCTGCTCTATGCAAGTTGTTTTCTCTTAGGGGGCCTCAGTTTCCTCATCTGTGAAATAAGAGTTGTTTAGCAGCTCCTGTGATGGGAAAACTTGCTCAAACTACCTAAGATAGTCTAAGATGGGTTCAGAATAGAGACCGAAAAGTGGAAGGGAACGCCACATAGCTAGTATAGAGTATAGTGAGTGGGAGGAGGAGACTTTTTATTTTTTATTTTATTTTTTTTAGGAGGAGACTTTTTAAACAGGACACCAAAAGCCCAAGCTATAAGGTGAAAAGTTAATGTATCTGACAAAATGGGAGTTTAGGATATCTGGTCTATGGACGCTGTATCCCAAGGAAAAAAAATAGGCCACGGGTATGAGCAGGAGATGCACAGAAAGTGAGAGACACCCAGAGCCCCCAGGGACTGGAAGGGTGCGAATCACAAGTGTTATTTCACTTGTCCTGATGGCAAAAATTAAGACTTTAAGTACGCTGGCGGGGGCCCACCACTAAGGAATTCGCAAGTCTTACAAGCCTCGCTGGAAGGCCGTCTGCAGAGTACAGAAAAAACGCCCGACTCAAGTGGTTTCCTGAGGCTCCGAGAGAAGCAAGACTTCCTGCGCTGTCACTTCCTAGGTCGCTGGTAAACTCCGGGGCTCACACAGGCCTCGCGGGTGTCGAGAAAACCAAGGAGGTTTCCGCCCTCTTCGAGAAGCCACGCCCCCTATTCTGTCCGGGCTCAGGGGCGGGGCCCGCTGGGGCCTCCCTCCGCGCCCGGTCCTGCCAGGGCCCGCCTGGCCCTTTAAGGCTGACCGAGCGGGCCCCAAGTCCGGGACGCAGGGGGGGTGAGGCGGGGGGGGCGCAGGGGAGCGGTCACGTGGGCGGTCGCTGGCGGGACTCGGCTCTAGGAGCTTGCGGCCGCGGGTTCCCGGGACTGGGGTCCTTGACCCTCCGCCGGCGCCAGCCAGGTACTCTGCTGTCAGGGACGGCCTCGCCAGGTACGCCCTCGTAGGGCTCCCTCCACCTTCCGCTCCCAGAACTTCGCGGCCACTTGGCGCCCAGACCCTTCCCCTCTTGACAGGTGTCGGGCGGGACTCGCTAGTGTCTGGTTGCGCGACCACCGCCCCCTGCCTGAAGTTTGTACTCTCGGACAGTTAGCTAACGACTCCCGGCCCTGTCTGCTGTCCTCAACCCAGCCAGGCTCGGGGACACTGGCTGGGGTGTACTGGAGGAGTCTGAGCGGAACTCATTCTTTCCTTCTCCCCCAGGTGGCCCTGGACGCGCCAGGCTGGGGCCGCCTCTGAGCGCCCCCCGGGGGCCATGGATGGCGAGACAGCAGAGGAGGAG
>RCUC01118728.1:0-30685 GCA_003697995.1 Taxidea taxus jeffersonii
AAAAAAAAAAAAAGTGGCAGTAGACAGAGGATTCCAGGAAGAAAGTGGAACAGGAAGCACCAGGAATCTCTTTCCCCACATAGACAACTACACTGGCAGAATCTAAGTGAACTATTTTGGGACTCTAGAATCTACTGAAGGCTTGGAAGGCTTGGGGAGTAAATTATGGTTAACTCCAGTCAATGGTGGCTCTTAGCCCAGTCCTAGCTAGCCACTCCCTCACCTCAGCCCCAGCAGCAGCAGCTGTATACATATTCCTGGAACAACTTCCACACAGCTTGTGGGAGTGGGGGTGGAGGAAAAGGACTCTGTCCAGGAAATACAGATCTGTGTTGGGATTGTTGGTTGCTGCTTCTGATCACAGATGTGCAGACAAACAGGAGGGCAGTCATTGGCGCTGTACCTCCACCCTACACCATTGTTGCAAGCCCTTCCCATCTAGCAACTTCTAGGGAATTTAAAGGGTGTTTCCTTCCTGCTATGTTGTTCCCCTTCCCTGCCATGGAAGACAGGCTTTCAAAACTAGGACATTCAAATATAACTACACATATGGAGAAAATTAGAAAGTGACCAGTCATTCCAGGGAAAGGCACAGACTCAGAAAACTGAGAAGATCTTAAGTTACAATTCAGGCTGATTCTTGCCTGATCCTTGTAAGCTGCAGAAACGGTCTATAGCAATTAAAAAAACATTAAAACACCACACACAGTAAAATCTGAGGAAAGGAAAGAAAGCTGATTTCCAGAGTTCTTGTATTACCAAATTCAAATTTCCAGCTTTCAACAAAAAAAATACAAGGCATATAAAGAAATACGAAATGATGGCTCATTCTAGGAAAAAAATAAATCAAGAGAAACTGAACCTGAAAAAGACCCGATGGAGATCTACTAGACAAAGACCTTAAAACAACTGTCTTAAAGATGCTCAAAAAATTAAAGGACGACATGGAGAAAGTCAAGAAATGATGCACAAAATGGAAATATCAATACAGAGATGAAACCTACAAAGAGACCAAATAGAAACTCTGAAGCTGAAAAGGAGAATAACTGAAAGGAACAATTTGTTAGTGGAAATCAAAGGCAGAGTTGAACAGGTAGAAGAAACAATCAGCAAACCTGAAAATAAACCAAAGGAAACAGTCAAGTCTGAGAAATAGAAAAAAAGATTAAAAGTAAATAGAACCTAAGAGACCTATGGCGCCCCAGTAAGGAGACCAATATGCACATTGTGGGAGTCCCAGAAGGAGATGAGGAAAAGAAAGGGAAAGAGAAGGTATCTCAAGAAATAATGGCTGAAAAATGTCAAATTTGATGAAATATATGAATATCAACATTCCAGAACCTCAACAGACTCCACGTAAGATCAATGCAAAGATATATCCACACCAAGACACATTATAATTAAACTTTTGAAAGTGAAAGATAAAGAGAAACTATTGAAAACAGCAAGAGAGAAGTGATTCGTCACATACAAGGAGTTTTGAATACATTAACAGATTTTTCATCAGAAACGTTGGAGGCCAGAAGGCAGTGGGTCAGTATATTCAAACTGTTTAACAACAAAAAAAGAATAACCCAAGAATCCGGTATCTAGCAAAACTGCCCTTTGAGAGTAAGGGAGAAATTAAGACATTCCCAGATAAACAAAAGCTCTAAGAGTTCACAGCTACTAGACTTGCCCTGCAAGAAATGTTCAAGAGAATCCTGCAGGGAAAAATGAAAGGACACTTGACAGTAACTCAAAGTTATATGAAGAAATAGAAATTCCAGTAAAAGTAAAGACACAGATAGTTATAGAAGCTAATATTATTGTAACTCTATTTTTTTACATGATTTAAGAGAAGAATGTATTTTCATTAAAAGGATTATTCACCACGACCAAGTGGGATTTATTCCTGGGCTGCAAGGTTGGTTCAACATCTGTAAATCGATCAATGTGATACAATACATTAATAAAAGAAAGAACAAGAACCATATGATATTCTCAATAGATGCTGAAAAAGCATTTGACAAAGTACAGCACCCTTTCCTGATAAAAACTCTTCAAAGTGTAGGGATAGAGGGCACACACCTCAATATCATCAAAGCCATCTATGAAAAACCCACCGCAAATATCATTCTCAATGGAGAAAAACAGAGAGCTTTTCCACTAAGGTCAGGAACACAGCAGGGATGTCCATTATCACCACTGCTATTCAACATAGCAGTACTAGAAGTCCTAGCCTCAGCAATCAGACAACAAAAAGAAATTAAAGGCATCCAAATCAGCAAAGAAGAAGTCAAACTATCACTCTTTGCAGATGATATGATACTATATGTGGAAAACCCAAAAGGCTCCACTCCAAATCTGCTACAACTTGCACAGGAATTCAGTAAAGTGTCAGGATATAAAATCAATGCACAGAAATCAGTTGCATTTCTTTACACCAACAAAGAGACAGAAGAAAGAGAAATTAAGGAGTCCATCCCATTTACAATTGCACCCAAACCCATAAGATACCTAGGAATAAACCTAACCAAAGAGGCAAAGAATCTATACTCAGAAAACTATAACGTACTCATGAAAGAAATTGAGGAAGACACAAAGAAATGGAAAAATATTCCATGCTCACGGATTGGAAGAATAAATATTGTGAAAATGTCTATGCTACCTAAAGCAATCTACACATTTAATGCAATCCCTATCAAAGTCGCATCCATTTTTTTCAAAGAAATGGAACAAATAATCCTAAAATCTGCATGGAACCAGAAAAGACCCCAAATAGGCAGAGGAATGTTGAAAAAGAAAGCCAGAGTTGGTGGCATCACAATTCCAGACTTCAAGCTCTATTACAAAGCTGTCATCATCAAGAACACTATGGTACTGGCACAAAAACAGACACATAGATCAACGGAACAGAATAGAGAGCCCAGAAATAGACCCTCAACTCTATGGTCAACTGATCTTTGACAAAGCAGGAAAGAATGGAAAAAAGACAGTCCAGTGGAAAAAAGACAGTCTCTTCAACAAATGGTGTTGGGAAAATTGGACAGCCACATGCAGAAAAATGAAACTGGACCATTTCCTTACACCACACATGAAAACAGACTCAAAATGGATGAAGACCCTCAATGTAAGAAAGGAATCCATCAAAATCCTTGAGGAGAACACAGGCAGCAACCTCTTTGACCTCAGCCACAGCAACTTCTTCCTAGGAACATCACCAAAGGCAAGGGAAGCAAGGGAAAAAATGAACTATTGGGACTTATCAAAAGCTTTTGCACAGCAAAGGAGACAGTCAACAAAACCAAAAGACAACTGACAGAGTGGGAAAAGATATTTGCAAACGACATTATCAGATAAAGGGCTAGTATCCAAAATCTACAAAGAGCTTAGCAAACTCAACACCCAAAGAACAAACAATCGAATCAAGAAATGGGCAGAGGACATGAACAGACATTTCTGCAAAGAAGACATCCAGATGGCCAACAGACACATGAAAAAGTGCTCCACATCACTGGGCATCAGGGAAATACAAATCAAAACCACAATGAGATACCACCTCACACCAGTCAGAATGGCTAAAATGAACAAGTCAGGAAATGACAGATGCTGGCAAGGATGCGGAGAAAGGGGAACCCTCCTACACTGTTGGTGGGAATGCAAGCTGGTGCAACCACTCTGGAAAACAGTATGGAGGTTCCTCAAAAAATTGAAAATAGAGCTACCTTATGACCCAGCAATTGCACTACTAGGTATTTAACCTAAAGATGCAAATGTAGTGATCCGAAGGGGCACGTACACCCGAATGTTTATAGCAGCAATGTTCACAGTAGCCAAACTATGGAAAGAACCTAGATGTCCACCAACAGATGAATGGATAAAGATGTGGTATATATGTACAATAGAATACCATGCAGCCATCAAAAGAAATCTTGCCATTTGCGATGACATGGATGGAACTAGAGGGTATTGTGCTCAGTGAAATAAGTCAATCAGAGAAAGACAACTATCATATGATCTCCCTGATATGAGGAAGGGGAGATGCAACGTGGGGGGTTTGGGGATAGGAAAAGAATAAATGAAACAAGATGGGATCGGGAAGGAGACAAACCATAAGAGACTCTTAATGTCAAAACAAACTGAGGGTTGGCAGGGGGAAGGGAATAGGGAGAGGGTGGTGGGGTAATGCACATTGGGGAGGGTATATGGTATGGTTAGTGCTGTGAACCTGGCGATTCACAGACCTGTACCCCTCGGGCTAATAATACATTATATGTTAATAAAAAAATTAAAAAATTTTTAAAAAGAGAAGAATGTATTTTAAAAAACTATTATTCTAAAAACGAGTATTATTGTAACTTTGGTTTGTAATTCCACATACTGTTTAATTTAAAAGACAAATATAATTAAAATATTAGATTGTGTTTTGGCACACACAATGCATAAAGATGTAATCTGTAACATCAACAACTGAAAGGAGTTGGGATAGAGCTATAAAAAAGGAGTTTTCTATATTAATAAAGTTAAACTGGCATAAATCCACAATGGAGTGTTATAACTTGAGGATGTTAAATGTAATCCCCATGGTAACCACAAAGGAAACAGCTATAGAGTGTACACAAAGGGAAATGAGAAATGAATTTAAATGTTTCACCAAAAAAATCAACTAAACACAAAAGAAGACAGTAATGCAGGAAATGATTAAAAAGTTATAAATCAGGGACATCTGGGTGACTCATTTGCTTAAGTGTCTGCCTTCAGCTCAGGTCACAATCCCAGGGTCCTGGGTTCAAGTTCCACTTCAAACTCCCTGCTTAGCCTGCTTCTCCCTCTGCCTGCCGCTCCCCATGCTAGTGCTCACTCATTCTCTGTCTCTGACAAATAAATACATAAAATCTTTTTTTAAAAAGTTACAAAGCATAAAGAAAACAAATAGCAAAGATAGAAGTAAGGCCCTCCTTATCACTAATTACTTTAAACGTAAATGGTTTAAATTCTCTGATCAAAATACAGAGATTTGCAGCATGAATAAAAACACAAAATCCGGGGCACCTGGGTGGCTCAGTGGGTTAAAGCCTCTGCCTTTGGCTCAGATCGTGATCCCAGTGTCCTGGGATCGAGCCCTGCATCGGGCTCTCTGCTCTGTGGGGAGCCTGCTTCCTCCTCTCTCTCTGCCTGCCTCTCTGCCTACTTGTGATTTCTGTCTGTCAAATAAATAAATAAAATCTTAAAAAAAAAAAAACAACACAAAATCCAACTATATGCTATGTAAAATAGACTCACATTAGATTCAAAGACACAAATAGACTGAAAATGAAAAGATGGAAAAAGATATTCCATGCAAATAGTAACCAAAAGAAAGGAGTGGTGGCTATCTTAATATTAGACAAAATAGACTTTAAATTAAAAAAATTTAAAATAGACAAAGGACATTATGCATTAATAAAAGGTTCAATGAAGGGCGCCTGGGTGGCTCAGTTGGTTAAGCGACTGCCTTCAGCTCAGGTCATGATCCTGGAGTCCCGGGATCGAGTCCCACATCAGGCTCCCAGCTCCATGGGGAGTCTGCTTCTCCCTCTGACCTTCTCCTCGCTCATGTTCTCTCTCACTGTCTCTCTCTCAAATAAATAAATAAAATATTTAAAAAAAAAAAAAAGGTTCAATGAAGTAAGAAAATATAACAAACATTTATGCATCTAATAACAGACCAGCAAAAATATATGAAGCAAAAAATGACAGAATTGAAGGGAGGAATAGACATATATATGTCATATATATATATATATATATATATATATATATATAATATATATAGCTTTACTATAATAGATGTAGATTTTAATACCTCATTCTCAATAATAGAATAACCAGACAGAAATAAGTAAGGACATAGAGGACTTGAAAAACACAATATATCAATTTGATCTAACAAATGCAGAATATTCTTCTCAAGTGCATAAGGGACACTTTCCAGGTCACCCTATATATTAGGCCACAAATTTATGTTTTAATGTATTCTGAAAGATAGTTATCATACAAAGTATCTTATCAAAGCACAATAGGATGAAGTTAGAAACCAACAACAGGTAAATTTACACATTTGTGGAAATTAAACTGTGCAAAGAAGAAATTACATGGGAAATTAGGAAAATGAAAACTAAAACAACATATCAAAACTTACAGAAAACAGTAAAAGCAGTGTTAAGAGGGAAACATAAAACTATACAAACATTAAAAAACAAGAAAGATCTCAAATCAGTATCTAACTACAACTTACAGAACTAGTAAAGGAACAAAAAACTAAACCCAGAGCTAGGAGAAGATTAGAACAGACACAAAAGAAATAGAGAACAGAAAAACAATAGAGTAAATCAATGAAACCAAAATTGATTTGAGAAGATCATTCAAATTGACAAATCTTTAGTTCGATGGATACAGAAAAAATTACTTTTGGTAATTTAGAAATGAGATGAGGACATTACTACTGGTTCCACAGTACTATGAACAATGAATCATAGTTTATAGTTATGTTTGATAACCTGATGAAGCTGACAAATTCCTAAATATACAAAACCTACCAAGACTAAAACACAAAGAAATAGAATATCTGATTAAACTTATAACTAGAATAAGGAGATTGAATCAGATCAAAAATCTCCCAACTAATAAATGCCCTAAACTTGACTTCACTGTGAATTCTAACAAACATTCAAGGGACTAATACCAACCCTTCTCAACTTTTCCAAAAACTGAAGAGAAGAGAACACTTTGAGTCTATGAGGCCAGCATTACCCTGATACCAAAGCCAGACAAATACACTGTAAGAAAACTAAACATCAACATTCCTGGGACGCCTGGGTGGCTCAGTTGGTTAAGCAGCTGCCTTCGGCTCAGGTCATGATCCCAGCGTCCTGGGATCAAGTCCCACATCGGGCTCCTTGCTCGGCAGGGAGCCTGCTTCTCCCTCTGCCTCTGCCTGCCTCTCTGTCTGCCTGTGCTCGTTCACTCTCTCTCCCTCTCTCTCTGACAAATAAAAAAAAAATCTTAAAAAAAAAATTCCTATTAACATCAATGCAAAAATCCTCAACAAAATACTAGCAAACCAAACTTGGCAGCATGTAAGTGAATTACATACGATGAACAAATTGGATTTATTCCTGGAATGCAAGGGTGGTTAAATATGCAAATATTGATCAATGTAATACACCACATTAACAGAGTAAAAGAAAAAACCCACACAATCATCTCCACTGATGTAAACAAAACAAAAAACCTCACCATTTAACAAAATTGAACACTTTCATGAAAACCCTTAACAAACTAGAAATAAAAGGAAAATGCCTCAATGTAATAAAAACTATATATGAAAATCCCACAGTGAACCTGATACTCAGTGGTGAAAGACTGAAAATTTTGCCTCTGACATCCAGAACAGGGCAAGGTAGTCTACTTTCACCAGCTCTGTTTAGCATAGTACTGGAAGTTCTAGCCAAAGAAATTAGGCAAGAAAAACAAATAAATAAGACTCAAGTGAGAAAGGAAGAAGTAAAATCATCTCTATTCTGGATAATATGATCTAAAAAATAGAAAACCTAATTATTTGACAAAAAAACTTTAAGAACTAAAAAATGAACTCAACAAAGTAGCAGGATATGAAGCTACCACATGAAAATCAGTTGCATTTCTCTATAATAACAATGAACAGTCTGAAATAGTAATTTCAAAAATACTTATGTATGTATATTAGCATCAACTAGAATAAAATACTTAGGAATTGTTTTCATCAAGGAAGTGAAAGATTTATACAATGAAAACTACAAAACATTGAATGAAATTAAAGAGACATAAATAAATTAAAATGCCATTCCATGTTCACAGATTGGAAGGCTTAATATTTTTCAAAATGTCATACCACCCAAAATGATCTACAGTTTGAATGCAATCCCTAACAAAATTCCAAGGACTTTTTTTTTTTTTCCAGAAATACAAAAGCCCACTTCAAAGTTTATATGGAATCTCCAGAGACCCAGAATAGCCAAAACAACTTTGATAAAGAAAGAAGCTCAGTGATGCTGAGTGGGGGAGCCTGTGCGGGTCTTAATCCCAGGACCCTGGGATTATGACCTGAGTTGAAGGCAGATGCTTAACCACTGAGCCACAGAGGCGTACTGTGGGGGTTTAAATCTTTAAAAAAATTCTACCTCATACTTCACTGTGTGGTCTTGTGTAAGTTACTTAACTTATTCCAGCTTCAGTTCCTCATCTGTGAAACATGGGGACTCACAGTATCTGTATCTTACAGAATTAGGATTAAATTAGGTACTACAGGAGAAGCATTTAGTACTGTAACTACTCAATAAATTGTAACTCTTTTTTAGTTATATGTTAGTCACCATAGAGTATATCATTAGTTTTTAATGTAGTGTTCCATGATTTAGTGGGTATTATGGAGGGCACATATGGCATGGAGCACTGGGTGTGGGGCATAAACAATGAATGCTGGAACACTGAAAATAAATAAAGTGGAAAAAAAATAGGCACTATCCATGGGCATTACTCTGATTTAAAAACTGCTGTAACTGAACATTTGTTCTCATAATTTACAGATAACTACTAGCACAAATAATAGTAAAGAATGATATTTGGGGCTTACAACATTTGCTAATTTTTGTCAAAGGATAGTATTTTGAGGTACTCTTCTTGGCTAGCAGGTAGAAAAGAAATGAAGTATAGTTTATCTGTGTATTTCTTTTTTTTTTTTTTTTTAAGATTTTATTGGGACACCTGGGTGGCTCAGTTGGTTGAACGGCTGCCTTCGGCTCAGGTTGTGATATCAGCGTCCTGGAATCAAGTCCCACATTGGGCTCCTTGCTCAGCAGGGAGCCTGCTTCTCCCTCTGCCTCTGCCTGCCACTCTGCCTGTGCTCGCTCCTGCTCTCTCTAACAAATAAATAAATAAATAAAATCTTAAAAAAAAAAAAATTTATTTGACAGAGAGATCACAAGTAGGCAGAGAAGGGGAAACAGGCTCCCTGCTAGGCAGAGAGCCTGATGTGGGGCTCAATCTCAGGACCCTTGGGATCATGACCTAAGCCGAAGGCGGAGGCTTAACCCACTGACACACCCAGGAGCCTCAGTTTATCTGTGTATTTCAAGACACTTGAGGAAAAAAACCTTTTCTTTATAAATAGCGTGATGATCAACATTAAAAAATTTTAAGGACACTGTCCCTATTTCTATCATTTAAAAAATACAGATAACTTTGCCATCTGTGATTTACTGTCACTTTTAAAAAATACACCAAAATTTTGGGACACCTGGGTGGCTCAGTGGGTTAAGCCGCTGCCTTCGGCTCAGGTCCTGATCCCAGGATCCTGGGACAGAGTCCCGAATTCGGCTCCTTGCTTGGCAGGGAGCCTGCTTTTCTCTCCACCTCTGCCTGCCACTCTGCCTGCTTGTGTGCTCTCTCTCTGATAAATACATACATACATACATAAATACATACATAAAATCTTATAAAAATTACACCAAAATTTCAACTTTGAAATGTGAGAAAAAAATGGAAAAATAATTATACTGAAATTTGAAGTGTGGTGGTCACCCTGATTTATTTCTCATGTTTTCCTGTTCATGTTCTTTTTCACTGGTCAAAACACAGAATACAGTTATTTGGTCCATGACCCTGGGACCATGACCTGAGCCGAAGGCAGAGGCTTTAACCCACTGAGCCACCTAGGCGCCCCTGTGTTGTGGTTTTAATTAGGAAGATGAGGGGAGAGGATGGGTGTGTGTAAGCATGTATGTGTGTTGTGGCACTTTGGTGTAAGAGGGCTGTATTAGAGAAATGTATCAGACAATAACTACATCTAGAAGAAATCAAGAACAAATAGAATAATAAGTTATCTGAAATATGGAAGTAAATACTTAATATTTAAAGAAAAGGCAGGGTCTGCCTGGTTCTGTTGGTAGATCATGCGACTCATTTCAGGATGGTGAGTCTGAGCCCCACATTGAGTGTGGAGCCTACTTAAAATTAAAAATAAGATAAAAAAGGGCGCCTGGGTGGCTCAGTGGGTTAAGGCCTCTGCCTTCTGCTCAGGTCATGATCTCAGGGTCCTGGGATCAAATCCTGCATCAGGCTCTTTGCTCGGCGGGGAGCCTGTTTCCTCCTCTCTCTCTCTCTCTCTGCCTGCCTCTCTGCTTACTTGTGATCTCTGTCAAATAAATAAATAAATTCTTAAAAAATAAATAAATAAAAATAAGATAAAACAAAACACGGAAGTAAAAACAAAAAAAAGGCATGTGCAAAAAAGAAAAGAAGATAAAACAGAATAGTGGGACAAAGAATGATCAGGGCTATGTTAGCATAAGTAGTCAGGGAAGGCCTCTCTACTGAGAAGATATTCATTTTCATCATGCAAAGAACCAACTACAGGAAAACTGTAGAAGAGAGTTCCAGGCACAAGGAATAGAAGATAAAAATGCTCTGAGATAAGAAGCTTGGTGTGTTCAAGCAGTTGAAAGAAAGCAGGGTTGTTATAGCTGAAAGAACAGGCAGAAGTGTCGGGGGAGAAAAGGTCAAAGAAGTGGGCAGGAGTCATACAGTAATTATACAGGAAATTGACTACAAACTTCTGGTTTGGATGGTGTACCACAGTTAGCTTATATTAGCTGAGTGGAACCAAAATGTAAATTTTCAAGAATTTTGTAAGATGGTTTTTTTTTTAAATTTATTTATTTTTTATTTACTTGATAGAGATCACAAGTAGGCAAAGAAGCAGGCAGAGAGAGAGGAGGAAGCAGACTCCCTGCTGAGCAGAGAGCCCGATGCGGGGCTCAATCCCAGGACCCTGAGATCATGACCTGAGCTGAAGGCAGAGGCTTAACCCACTGAGCCACCCAGGTGCCCCAGATGGTTTTTAAACACAGTGATTACTAAAAATTATTTAAGCTTATAATCAAATAAAGGTAACAAATACTCAAAATTTAACACCTACTAATTATTTTACTATTTTAGGGGATGATACACCACCTTAAAACATGTCAGTTTGGCATAAGGACTGTTTTCAGCTAAAAGCAATTTAGAAAGAACAAATGCAGGAAAAGCTTTCTACCTCCCCATCTGCCTAAAAGTGGGACACAAATTTCCCTTTTTGAAGGTGTTTTGTCTCTCCTTTACCATACCAACAGGAGTATCACCAGAGATAATAAGTCAGCAATGAGATGGGTGTTTAATAACCCTTACCTTTACTAATTTCCCTATAAATTTACCTTCCCACAATTTACCACCTCTAGAAGTCCAAAATCCTTTTCCTTTGTCTTGTCACTTCACAAATTTACCACCCTTTGTTGAAGTGGTATATAAAACCCTGAGCCTAAATTTAAAAAAAAAAATTTTTTTTAATTTTTAAAAAATTTTTAATATATTTATTTATTTTGAAAGAGAGTACGAGTGAACAAGCAGGGGAGAGGGCGTGCCAGAGGCAGAGAGAGAGAGAGAGAAAATCTCAAGCAGGATCCATGTGAGTCCAGTGTGGGGCTGATGGATCTGACGATGCTGAGATCATGACCTGAGCTGACATCTACAGTCAGGCGTTGAATCGACCGAGCCACCCAGGTGCCCCTGGGTTTTTAATTCCTCTTCCACGAGACCCCACCCCGTGCATGTAAAATTGAAGTATTAAAAGCAAATAAATTTTGTTTACCTTTTCTCTGGTTAAATAGTCTTTTGTCAGTTTAATTTGTAGGTCCCAATTATAAAACCTAGGATAGTAAAAGTTTCTTCCTTCCCTATACTACTTTTTACTACGATTTCTTGAGGTTATTCATGTTCACTGCAGTGACATTGCTGATAACCGCGGCTGCAGTCTCTGTCGTGAAGGCTGTCCTGTATATGGCAGGATGTTTAGCAGAATCCCTGGACTCTGTCCACTAGATGCCGATAGCACAGCTGTGACAAACAAAAATGTCCCCAGACATTGCCAAATGTTCCCTGGGGAGCAAAATCACCTGTGGTTGAGAATTACTGGCATACATGGGCTACCTACTGGTATAGGTATGGTGGAAATAATATATTATGGTGCCCTAGGGCACGTTTCTTCCCAATACCTGAGGTCATTTCGGTATCCTGAAATTCAGCATGGCCAGGGTATTTTCATCACAAAAACTGACAAACACTACAAATCAGGTCTTGATATGCTGTTTTCCAGTTGTCTAGACTGAAGAAAGTGGTGGTGAAAATGTTAGAGGGCACTCCATTCATAAATGTGTTGTGGGTCACCACTGTATTATGGATAGCACAAAATCCCGACACGGTATATTCAACAGCATATTCAACCTTACTGATTCAGAAAGGAGTCCCTCACATCACTGACCAATGATGGTATTCCGCATATTCCAAGAAAGAATGTGCTCAGTTCTGTCAAAAGTACAAGGAAGGTCAAGTAAATTGACAAGAAAGAACTAGATTTGGCCAGATAAAGTCGCTGGTAAGTATTTTTAAGTACTGTTTACAGCAGAGTAGCCAAGAAGAAGGCCTGGTCTAGGTTAAGGAGGTGGCAAAGTCAAGACAGTAAATACGATAACATCTGCTTAGAAGCAGAGATACAGAGTGGCTGGCAGGCAGGAATGGATTCCAGGGGTGTTCTTTTTTAAATATGAGAGACATTAAAGCATATTAAGATGTTGTTAGGTATGATCCCCTAGTGAGGGAGAAATTCAAGGTGCCAGAGAGGCATTAACTGAAAGGCGGACGTCTTTTGAGTGGGCTTAAGAGAACACAGTCCGGAGAAGAGAGCAGGTAGGGACAGTTGGTGGCCTTAGACAACAGCAATACTGGTTTCACAGGGTTATAATGAGGCTCTAAATTAACCAACCTGAGAACACTGCTTCATTTGTAAGACACTAAAAAGCACCACCGAACCACCGCTCAAGGGAGAAAATTTACTACATCCAGGTTCCACCTGCAGATTCAGAAATGGAAGACTTTCTATCTCAAACGATGGTAATTTTTATTTTAACAGATTACGGCTCCAATGACCTTATCTTCATGAGAAAAAGCCCCCAAGGTAAGTCTTTGAATTCTCAGTACCACTTACTTTAAAAGCTGGGTAAGAGTATTTAAGCTAATTTGCTGGGATCAGAACCTACACTTCCTCCTTTGTTTTAGTGAATCCACCAAAGTGTTTCGTGACTTTTTTTTTTTTTAATCAGTTCTGTCATTTCGCTTTTCCTTTTTCTCTTGTAGTCCTTTATACTGAGGGCGGAGGAGGGCAAACAACCACTAACATACTGCTTAAAAGAACGCGTTTCCCTTTTCTAGCTCCAAACAACGCAATGAAACGTCAGGAAACCGTGTCAGGGGTCGAACCGGAAAAAAAAAAGTCCAGAAAAACAAAAGAAAGTTTGGTGGGTTGACAAGTTATTTTGCCCTTGGCCTCAAGGGAGAGAAACCAGGTCTCTAGGGGTGCGAGGAGCGGGGACCGGTGGCAGAACGAGGAGGGAGCGCGTCCAACCACAGCAAGGGGGTCAGAGGGGCTGGAGGACGGCGGGGGTGGGGATGGGGCGACTTCAGGGACACCGAACGTTTTTAAGGGGTGGGCTGGGGAGCAGAACTCAAGGGCAGGAGGCCTTTAGGGCTCTGGAGAAGGGCAGGGTCAGACCAGGAGCCACAAAGGCGAACGGAACTGCTGTGGTACTGACGAGAGGGAGGGGACACCGTTCCCTTCACCTGTCAATCGCAGCGTCCCGAGCTCCGCTGGACTCCTCGGTGACACAGCAGACGGAAATGACGCGCTCGACTTCCGTTCTGAACTCCTCGAGGTCCCGCCCTAGTACCGCCCCTTAATAATGCTGCTTGGCTCCGCCCCTAGTACCGCCCATTTGGCCCCGCCCTTTCCTCCATCCAGACCGCACCTTCTCCACAGGGATCCAAAACAAAACGTGATAGTTAAATCTGTGAGCTCTCACTGCGATCCTTAATGGCTTTGAGGCAAAGGATTTCGAAAGGGAAACCAAAGCGAATTTCTGCGAATTGGGGCTAAACTTACTGCAAAGTCTGGTCACTTCTACCAAGGGGTTTAGAGATGTGGGAGAAATACAAAAAATCTTTCATATTTAAGTACTTTATTCATTTGTGAATAAGAAAACGGATCCTTTTATCGATTTGGTAGCTAGTGCTCAGGATCAATGAATAAGTGACAGATGATTGTAGTCCAATGCTATTTATAAATTTAAGCTCTTTAGCTGGAGAAGCCTAAACCAGTTTTATTTTTTTAATTGAGGTATAATTGACATATACCATACATTACGTCCAGGTGTGCAACATAATGATTTAGGACTTGTTTATATTGCTAAATGATCCCTACAATAAGTCTAGTTAACATCTGTCACCGTACGTAGTTACACCTAAACCAGCATAATGGCGACCTGAACCAGCTAAGACACTGCACTTCTTGTATTTTTGCCTGAAATAAGAGAAAATAATGGTGTCGAGCCCAAATTTCTTTTCCCCTAATATTAGATTTATACCTACTAGGGACTGAGTGGCAGTGATAGAAGTTTTGGTTCACTTATTCAGGAAGACACAATAAAATTAAAATTAGACCAACCCAGTTACAGAAATACCAGGGCTATAGTGGTTACAATCTTTCTCCTCTTTCTTTAAAGACTTATTTATTGGGGCGTCTGGGTGGCGCAGTGGGTTAAAGCCTCTGCCTTCGGCTCAGGTCATGATCCCAGCGTCCTGGGATGGAGCCCCACGTCAGGCTCTCCGCTCAGCCGGGAGCCTGCTTCCTCCTCTCTGCCTACTTGTGATTTGTCAAATAAATAAAATCTTAAAAAAAAAAAGACTTATTTATTTATTTGAGAGAGAAAGAAAGAGAGCACCTCTGCAAGCAGGGGGAGGGGCAGAGGGAGAGAGAAAATCTCAAGGCTCCCCACTCAGCATGGAGCCCACTTGGGGCTCAATTTCAGGATCCTGAGTTCATGACCTAGGCGGAAATCAAGAGTTGAGATTCAAACCACTGAGCCATCTAGGTCCCCTGGTGGTTACAGTCTTTCTTAAAAACAGAAATTTTTCAGAATTTTATTTAGAAAATTTAATTTAAAAAGTATATATATTATGTCCCATGATATAAATTCTAGACAGAGTAGATTTTTAAAAAGCATAATGGAAAATACAAATATCCATTTTCTTATGTATATGTATGTCTTTTCCTAGGTTTACATTTTTCTTTATTTTATAATCTGATTCTTAATAGTAAAAACAAAATCATAGACAGGTATACAGCAAAAAGTAAAAATTCCCTTCTCTCCATCTCTTTCTCAGATATTGGTAAAATCCTTCCAAACTTTCAACCACAAAAATATATTTTTGTTTTTTACATTCATGGTTTCACATTATACATGTTGTTTTGTAACTTAGTTTTTTCACTGAAGTCTGTAATGGAAATCCTTCATGATAGTACATAGAGAGCTACTTTAAAAAAAAAATTATTTATTTATTTGACACAGAGAGAGAGAGATTACAAGTAGACAAGAGGCAGGCTGAGAGAGAGGGGGAAGCAGACTCCCTGCTGAGCAAAGAGCCTGATGCGGGGCTGGATCCCAGGACCCTGGGATCATGACCTGAGCCGAAGGCAGAGGCTTAACCTACTGAGCCACCCAGGTGCCCTGAGAGCTACTTTTTTTAAAAAAAGTAGTTGTATTGCAGTCCTTTATATATCAATAACTATTTAGCCAGTTCCCTCATGAAAACTATTTAAGGTGCTTACAATATTTTACTAATAAAAGCAATACAACAATGGACATGCTGGCAGCTTATTTAGATAAAAGCACTCATTGTATTTACCTGCATATCTTTTCACCCCTCTCTTCCTTTTAAAAATCAGATTTTTTAAAGGAGAGGTGAAATATTAATATCAACTAATGGAACATGTAGATACTGTATGAGTTCAAAGGGGAAAAAAATCAGGGTTTTAGTAAAACAATTTTATTAAGTTATATTCGTGTACCAGAAAAACGAACCAGAAAACCATGTAAAACTAATTCTTTTTAAAGATTACACCTGAGCTGGGCAGATGGAAAATTATCTAGATTGACTGCTCACTCCCTGTGGAATTTTTTGAGGACTCCACTTAATTTCTTAAAACCGTCCTTTTCCTGTTCAGTGCTCAGGACTGTGTGGTGCAGCTCAGTTCACTTTAAACTATTAGGCTTGTTTGGCAACAGGTGATGGGCATTTTAAAAATTTAAGATGTTTCTAACAAGATGCCATCAGCCACAAGGAAGAACCTGGGGTGATGGGCAGGGTGGTGTGAAGGAGGGCCAATTTTCTTTCAGTAATTTGTTTTGACAAGCCCCAAACTCCATGTACAATAAATGCAGGGCATGGATTCATTAGCATATGGTCTTAATATAGCTGGCCTTTATTGTATACTTGTGACCTTGTACTTTTGAACAATTGGTAGGTGCTTCCCTTGAATACTTGGTTTTGATGACACTGTTCCTATGCTCTTGTCTAGTTACGCAATTCTGTGTTCTTCTTGACCTTCATAAAAGTATATAACTACTATAAAGTGGTTACACTGTTTTTCAGGTTAAGTAAATATTTCAATTAGGGGAGCAAACATTTTTAGACTGGGAGTGTAGCTAGCTCTTGCTTTGGGAGTGTGTTCCTTAGTGGAGTGGATCTTGGATTGGTGGTTTTACAAGGAGTGTGTAATGGATTTCTGGGCTCTAAGTCTTAAGTCTTGACCCTGTCCAAAAAGCAAAGGAAATTTTCAAAGTTTTTCTTGCAGCAATGCACTGAAACAGAGGAGGGTTGCAGTTAGGATGCTTGCCTTTCTTACCAGCTTACTGGTAAGTTCCCAAGGTACCAGGCTTCGTACTGCTTCTGGCACAAGTTTTCAAGTGTCCCTTTTAAGGATTCAAAAAAGTAGTAGAGAGCCCCACCTGACTGTAGTTATCTTCCATCTATTCAATATAGATAATGGGTGGTACTCGCAGAATGTTCTCATCTACTAATAACTGTGTTGTCCTCGATGGGTGTGCTACCCTGATAGACTGGGAATTTCTAGTTTATGGCATAATTTCTCCTTAATTTTGTCTCAGGCCTTGATAAAACTTAGCTAAAAACACGTAAGTGAGCTTTAAAAAATGTGGCCTCCACAGTCTCCAAGATACCTCCAACAAGGAAGCCATGCTCTTCTTCCTTAATTATCCTTATCAGATCTTCCAAGAGGAGGCTCGCTATTATGGAATGTCCAAAGCAGCTTGTAGGAGGAGAAATTATTCAATAAGAGGAGAGGAACCCTGCACCAACATTTTTTCTTCATAATTGGAAGGGGGAGAGGAAAAGTGAACAAATGAGGAAATATGGTGGAAATCATTTCACAGAGAATGACTTCTATTCTGGCAAAGCCTCTCCACTGTGAACCGCAAGTTTTCTTTTTCGAGAAACTGTGATGATGATGATGGAGGTTTTTACACAAAAGAAAATTATATTCAAAGAGGCCTGTAAGACTTGCTCTCATCTTGCTCTGCCCATCCACGTGAGTCTCCTCGACTGTGTTCACCGCATCCTGGCCTCTTTCTGAAGGCTTGCATTCAACCCGTCGCTGGCACTCGCAGGAGTGTTGATGGGAGCTGACTTAAAGCTCTTCTCTGGAAGGTCTTTCCCGGAGGCACTGGCACAGGGACGCATCATCATCTGGCTGAGGAACGAGTTCCATCCCATCACGTATTTTGGGTTTGCTGGACTGGCGCTCAGCGTATTTCTGAAATGCATGTTGGAAGGCAACTTCATTCCACTGGATCCTCCCTACCCCACCCAATGCCAGTGTTCCTAGCTGCTGTCTATCTTGAGATGAAAACCAAAGGTCTGGTTTATTTGGTCCTGAAACTGCATTTGAACTTCAGGGGTCCAGGCACTAAGTGCAATATTTTGAAATCTAACAAGGAACCCCAATCCACAATCTGAGGTGTACGTAGGAAGCCTCCAGGAAAGGGATGTCAAGCCAAGGGTCCCTACTTGAAATAGCCGCACCTCTTGGCATTTATTCTTCCCTCATTAATGAATACTTACGTTTGTTGAACACTCAAATCAACCAATAGAGATGATAAGTATCTCAAAATAAAGCTGATGGTCTCACACACTCCTCCCTTCAAGTTCATAGTCATATACATTTTGTCAATGGTGACAGACCTGTGTAATGTCCTCTACTTTCGCCACGGACTGAAACATTCCTATATATTAGACTTGATTCAGTGGTTCTATATACATTTAGCTGTAGATTCCTGGTGCTAGGCCAAACCCAGCACAGGACCTAATGAACATTTTAGAGGGAGAAACTCCCTACTATTAATATTATAGGTAGACTAGCAGAGGTTATACAACTCATTCAAGGGAAAGGCTGCTTTTAGTAAATGGTGTAATTTATCATTTTAATTTTTCTATGAGAAAGTGATATCCATAGATATCTGAAGAAATGTGACTTTTTTTTTCTGTCCACAGAAAAATAAGTTTAGGTTAAAAACAAAAGCATTCTTTGTTTTTTCCTTTTCTTCCTGGCTTGAATTTCACCAATTCTTAGATTCTCAATAAACATTTGTACTTCAGTAATTAGGCCTGAGGTGTTACAACCATTATAAATACATTTCTTTTTTTTTTTCTACAGCAAGCTAAATACTTGCTGTCCATCCTGTACTGTGATAGCAAAAGCATGAATCTTAAGGAGTAAGAAGCACCAAGAGGGAGGCTTTTTGAGCAGAGAGATGTTCATGATCTCTAGTCCAACCCCCTTATATTCTAGATAAGGAAAGATGTTCTCTGAGGTTCAGAAAATACCTAAACTAGAAATTCCAGAAGGCATCTAATTAAAGGTAGCAATGCCCAGCTAAGAGGTGCTTTTACTCTATATTCATAAGGGCACTAAGCATTGTTTTTCATAATAGTGAGTGGAGCTATGAATATGGAGAACCACAAAAGGCCTTAGCACACTATTCCCATCTTTCCGTGGGCTAGGCTGGTGCTTGGCTTTGCCAGAGATCCACCGGCTGATGCTCTGAACCCTTTCAGGACACGCGGTCCTCAGGCCCAGCATGGCTGCGAGGACACCTGGACCGTGGGACGGGCCATGGGGACTAACCTGGAGTACTCTGTAATAGTAGCAAAAGAGCTGGTGGGGCTGCAGCAGCTCCCTAGCGGCCAACTGCCCTTCCTTTGCAATCTTCCTGGCTTCTTCATCATTTTCCTGAAAGGGTTAAACACACACACACACAATAAAAATACTCCTGTGAACCTCCCCATCCCCAAAGAAGGCTACTGTTGAGTATGAAGCAGGATAGAGGTCGGGTTGAATGTGACCAGCATGGTGACAGGGGACATGAGGAAAATAACATCAGACTGAGGCTCTGAGAAATTAATAAGAAATGACGTTTCTAGACCCCTGTGTTATACCTAAGTGGTCACACATGTTTGGACCCTGGTCCAGAGCATGCACACCAAACATGCAGTCTTCTCTCTTGTGACTACCCCTCATTCTGTCCTGGCTACCCAAGAAATTTAGGGCTCATCCCCATCCCCCCCAATCCCATAGCCTCTCTGCTTGATATTAAAATACAATCTGAAATAGAATGAGTCCCCTTGCACGTTATAATGTCTCTTAAAAACTTCATTTTAATACACAGTCAGAGCCCAGAAGTTGTCATAAAACAGTACCTATGAAGGCCTATCTTATTGCTATATTCATAAATTCAGTCATTAGAACCCACAGGTTGTTCCTTCAGTCTCAGGAACGGTCACTGTTCCTAACAATACTTTAAGAAAATAGCTGAGGGACGCCTGGGTGGCTCAGTTGGTTAAGCGGCTGCCTTCGGCTCAGGTCATGATCCCAGCGTCCTGGGATCGAGTCCCACATCGGGCTCCTTGCTTGGCAGGGAGCCTGCTTCTCCCTCTGCCTCTGCCTACCTCTCTGTCTGCCTGTGCTCGCTCTCTCTAACTAATAAATAAATAAAATCTTAAAAAAAAAAAATAGCTGATATTCTACCACGTTGCCCATAAAAAAAGCCATTGGCAAACAATCCTGACTCTTTATAAAGGGTCACAAAAATGATTCTAACTCAGGCTCCCAGTTATTTGCATACATGAATATTGTTTCTCAGAAACTTAGAAATAGAATGAAGTCCTACCAACAGAAGGGTGAATTTTTATTGTTTTATAATAAAACACAACAGCTTTGTCATACGTTTCCTTAAAAAAAAAAAAGAAATTTTATGGGAAATCTGTGATTCTTGGGATGTTGTGTATACCATGAATTCATTGTGCCTTTTTCCTGACTGGGGAAAGGAAAAGGGTATCATAAGTGCTTTCAACGTCTTCTTGTGCATCGAGCACTCTAGTCCTGGGATTTCCAATCTGTCATTTGCACTTAGTGTGTTTTTGCTTGTGCCTATATACATGAATATTGATTCCTTCAGAAAAACCCATATTCTACATAACGCTGGACTTTAAATCTTCTAAAAATCCTCCAAAATGTTGGCTAAAGGGTATTAAAGTGATTCTGATGTTGATTCTTTAGATATTTCACGGGAACAAAAATTTCAGAAAATAACATTTCTTTTGATTAAATTATGTCAAGTGAAATTGGGTCATGATGGAACTCATGTAAATAATCCTGGTAAGTCTGTTATTGCCTCAAGAAATTAAAATTGCAGAAAACATACCTTGGCCCACTTAACTTTTTCTAGTAAATCACTAAGATTTCTTTTAATTGGAACATAATGTTTCCAAGGCGTTAGTGCCATATAGAAATGTTCGTAATATGTTGAGTCCTGCTTCAAAACCAAGCTGTCACCCAACATGAGGTATGGATATCTGTAAGCTGCCACAGTCCCATCCACATTCACTTGATACTTGTACTAAAAGATTAAAACAAACATAAACAAAGAAAAAAGTTAATAGCTATTTGCTTCACTTCTGCTTGTCATCAACACTATAATACTAAATACAAAGGAATTATTTTCCATGTTCCAACTTCAGTGTTTAAAAGTGTTTTTTTTAAGATTTTATTTATTTATTTGACACAGAGAGAGAGAGAGATCACAAGTAGGCAGAGAGGGGGAAGCAGGTTCCCCACTGAGCAGAGAGCCTGAAACAGGCTCTAACCCAGGATCCAGGGTTCGCTTCTAGAGTTGAGAAGACAGAAACTTGGAGACATTTAGGGACTCGTGTGATGCTAGCAACACAAGATGTACTCTGTTTGCCCATTTCCTGGGTTAACAAGCCTTGCTTTAGGGGCACCTGGGTGGCTCAGTGGGTTAAAGCCTCTGCCTTTGGCTCAGGTCATGATCCCAGGGTCCTGGGATCCAGCCCCGCATCGGGCTCTCTGCTCGGCAGGGAGCCTGCTTCCTCCTCTCTCTCTCTCTGCCTGCCTCTCTGCCTACTTGTGATCTCTGTCTGTCGAATAAATAAATAAAAATCTTAAAAAAAAAAAAATAAGCCTTGCTTTACATTTCAGAATCATTTTTCACGGGAATTAAATCTCACTCGATCAAGGTCATGTGAAGCAAGTATTATCATAAGCTCTTTCTTCTTTTCTGTTTTGCAAATGAGAAAATCATGTGTTCAGATAAATGTGTAAACCTCTATTCTCTGAGTTCAAATCCAATGTTCTTTTCATTATAACCACACTGAAATGAACAGGAAATACTTGCAGGTTCGGTCATTAATTTTTTCTTGAGTAATTGGTACCAAAGAGTTTTCTAGCCAGTCAGATTTTGTCACATTGTTCCCATCCCTATCCTCACAACAATGCTCGACGGAACAAGGCAGGCATCCTGCATGTTTAGGGGTGTGAAGAGATGAAGGTCCCACAGTTAGTGACAGAGGAAAGACCACAGACAGGATGCAAACCCCAATTCCAGCTCCAATTTTACTTCTATGGAATTTACACTCTTTCTGTTTACAAAAGGCCTTTAAGATCACTTCATGTAAAAGGTATTTATATTCCCAGGTTATGAAAACAAATATAAAAAAGAGAAAAATGTCCCCAAACCCCCAGGTTAATCCCTGCACTGTATTTTGAATATTAAATATAGTTCTGGCCTTTTGGTAGACAGGATTCACAAAAACAAAAAAACAAAAAGGAAATCACAATGAGTTCTGTAATTCCCCAAGCTTGGAAGGGAGAAAGTAAGAAAGTGTGCTCCAGCTCACAAGACCAGAGAAACGGGCCCACCCAATGATTCTGTAGACTTATCACAAGTGCATCACTTCCTACCCATATAGGAAGATAAATGCATACCTTAAAGAAATCAAAGAAACCTGTCAATTTCACTTTTCCAAGCTCCTTTTCTTTCTCTTGGAAAAAGAAATATCCTGTAATTCCTGCATCTAGGAGCTCTGGATTTTCCTTGGAGAGCTGTACCAACTGGAGCCTCTCTTCTCGGCTATCTCTACCTCTGAAGAAAGCTTTCTCTGTTTTGTTGATCCAGGAAGGCCCTAGAAGTTTGAAGCCATAAAAAAAAATGTGATTATGAATTTGACATTTATAGAAATGGCAAGCATAATCATCTGTAATCTACCATGGTCATTTAAGCTATTAATGCTCTTTGATCATCAACTCACCTTCTAAAATAAGGTGCTATTTCCCAAAAAATATGGGATCAAGTAAATTGCCTGAGAGACTTTCCAGTTCAGACTTTTAAAAACAGTCCCTTAATATGCTGTATCACATAAAAGCATGCTCCAATTTCACCTATTTTTTTAGATTTTATTTATTTATAAATAAACTTTATTTATTTATTTTTTTACAGAGAAAGAGAAAGCACAAACAGGGTAAGCAGCAGGCAGAGGGAGAGGGATAAGAAGACTCCGTGCTGAGCAGAGAGCCTGATGCGGGACTTGATCCCAGGACCCAGAGATCATGACCCGAGCCGAAGGCAGACATTTAACCGACTGAGCCACCAGATGTCCTTAATTTCTACCTGTGAGAGCTCATTCAAATATTGGACAGTCTGCTGTATGACATTAGGAGTTATCCAAAATAACAGTGGATCAAGCTCAAAGCAAAAGACATTCAATGACTTGGCCCACTCACAAGGCACTAGCTTCTTTCATCTTTTGTGCTTCACAGTAAAAAATGAGCTAGGATTTGTTCTTCAATTGGGTGACCAGAACTATGTAACTAAGTAACATAGTAATATAAATAACATCTTTAATCCCTGGTTGTTCAGAATTTTAAGCACATCACTTTTGACTTATTAAACTTTGTCTACTAAGCTGTGAAATGAAAACATATATATATATAGCCCAACTGTGTGTGTGTGTGTGTGTGTGTGTGTGTGCATGTGTGTGTATGTGTGTGCATGTGGGAATTTCTTTCCTGGGAGGGAAGTATTCTAGAAGAATTAATTTAAGTCTACTTCTATCATTTTAAAGAGAGATTATTATTTAACACCTGTTACTATTTGAAGGGATAAATCATAAAACATAGACACTGGAGGGTAGTCACTCTCTCTAATGTTTAATACACTTCTCAGAATTCACTGTTCCCAAATAAAAAGTCAGTTTCATTTCATGTTATCTTTAGGTAGTTTGCGGAGAGTCTCCGGTCTTTTCTACTAAACGAGTCTGCCAAATCACAAACAGCACCTGTAAAGAGAGGCAGGGTTTACTGTACTCAGGGAGTCTGGTTTAATTCGAGAGTGTGTTGTGCCCTAAGTGTAAGGCTGTCAAAGGGGAGGAGGGAGGAATTCAGGTTTTGAAGGATCAAGCAAGGCAGAAAGAGGAAAGGGGAAAATTCCTTCGTAGGTGCTGGAGGTAATAATACCCTAATTATACTGTTACCACAATTCTCTCACATCTGCTTATCATTTTATATTTTTCAAAATGCTCCCTTCACCCAGCAACATAACAGCACTGGAGTCAGTATTAAGTGACAGTCTTACCAAATATATATTTTCTTTTTTTTTTTAAAGATTTTATTTATTTGAAAGACGGAGATCACAAGTAGGCAGAGAAGCAGGTAGAGAGAGAGGAGGAAGCAGGCTCCCCGCTGAGCAGAGAGCCCGATGCGGGACTCGATCCCAGGACCCTGGGATCATGACCTGAGCTGAAGGCAGAGGCTTTAACCCACTGAGCCACCCAGGTGCCCCACAAAATACATATTTTCAAATGGTATTTACAAATGACCAGCTCAGAGGAGACTCAGTTACAGTAGGTTTGAACATTACGAGCCCAAGCCACATATCTAATTTTTGGATTAGAAGAATCCTACACTGCTCTTTCTTCTTTGTTAGAAAATATGAACAATGGTTATTTAGATATATACCTTTATTCTCTCTGACTGAACATTCCCTTCTTGCCTCTATTTTTCCCTCAACAATAAAGTTTAATTTACCCGTATTTCCCTGAATAGACAGGAGATCATTGGTGACACCCCTCATTGCTTCGAGCGTGGAGTGGGTGATGTCATACGTTGGAAGGATAATGTCCTGTGAATCCAGGGAGCCACACCATGAAATAATAGGTAAAGGGCCCGGGGTTTCATTGACTTGCCGATGCTCCAGAGGCCAATCTCCAAGATTAATATAAAATTCTATATCGGGGAGAAGGACCTAAATAAACAAAAGAAGAAACATCAGGCCGGGAAGACCTAAGTTTTAGGTACTAAATGCTTTTGTTCTTTGGCTTCTTAAAACATGCCCGATAAAAGTGAACACGTGAAAACAGCAGAGTAGAGAAGAATGTCTCTCAGTCATCAGCAGTATCAGAAAATCAAGGGTGAGGATGGTTCATGGCAAATTCATTTAACCAGAAGTAAGCTCCCTCTGTTCAGAGGTGGCATTTAAAATTGCTTAGTACTGGGGCTCCTGGCTGGCTGTTGGTTAAGTGTCTGCCTTCAGCTTGGGTCACGATCCCGGGGTCGTAGGACTGAGTCCCAAATTGGGCTTCTTGTCTCCTACTCTCTCTGCCCCCACCCCGCTTGTGTTCTCTCTCTCTCTCTCTCGATCTCTGTCAAATAAATAAAATCGTTTTTATAAAAATTGCTTAGTATTGGGCTGCTCAGCTGGCTCAGTTGTTGGAGTGTCCAACTCTTGATGTTGGAGCATCCAACTCTTGATGTGGTTTCAAGCCCTATGTTGGGCATAGAGATTACTTAATAAAGATTTTTTTTAATTATCAAAATTACTTAGTATTATAGAAGTGGACATGGTATGGAAAGAAAGTGGCTTCAAGAACTCTCTCTGCCAGCTACCTGATAATTGACAAGGTTAGATTCAAGCCCTTGTTTTCCTTTACTGTCAAACCTCTGCATCACATCTACCTTTGTTTCTGGACTCTGCCACTCCATGTCCATCTCCATGGTCAATGCCTTATATGGGGTCCTTCATATCTCTCGCCTGGACTGGTGCAGTAGCTTGCTTACTAGGTGTTCTGATACTAGGCTCTCCCTAATCTGATCTGATTTCACCTTGCTGCCGAAATTCCTAAAACCCCAATTAATGTTACCATCAAGGTCAACAGAACCTGAAGCTTGCAGGACAAGGTCTAAACTCTGGGGCCAGAAAGCCAGGCCATGTTATCTTGTTCCACCTGAGCGTGGGCCAATAAGCTTTAGGCTACTCTCTGAAAATGCCACCCACTCTCATAGGTCATTCCCTTCTCACTTGGAATATTCTTCTCCCACTTATTCAATTGGCAGTCTCCTTTCTCATCCTTTGAACCCAGACCAAATGTCACCTCCTCGATGGCTCACTCTCCTCCTCAGGCAGTTTCACCCTGGGGACTGGCTCTTCTTACAGGCCTATCAGGCAGAGTGCCACTATTTGTTTCAGATCCCTACTCTTAACTTCCAAATGATAAAAACAAGTCCCACTAGCATAGGCCCCTCAAAGTTCAGAGATGAGTCTCATTTATCTTGGATTTCTTCCCAGCCACCGGGCAAACAACCCAGAACAAGAGGGAAGGGCAGGGGACTTGACGATTCACGTTCTTGCTTATCTACTCTCGTCTGTCAGCTCATTAGCAAGTCTCAAAAAAAAGTGATCTCGAGGCTCAACATGTCTGGGAGTCCACAGGAACCTTGGAAGTGCTCTGTAGGAAACTACTTGCTTCAGATGGGGCCTCAAGCCACTTAATTCACAGGAAAAAAAGATCCATAAAGGGGGAGAATTTATGAACACTCAGGTGGTAGACACATTAGATGCACATTTCCAAGCCTGGAATCCATTTCCATCCTTTGCCATTGTTGCTCTAAGAATCCCAAAGTTACAACGAAATAAGTAAACTCCAGCTCACCCTTGAACAATGCAGGGGTTAGAGGTACTGACACCTGCATAGTCTAAAATTTGTGTATAAATCTTGACTCCCCCAAAACTTAACAACTAGTAGCCTACTATTGACTAGAAGCCTTACCAATAATGTTAAGAGTTGATTAACACATCTTTGTATATTATGTGTATTATATACTGTGTTCTCACAATATAATCGGCTAGAGCAAAGAAATTGCTAATTCAGAAAATCATAAGGAAGAGAAATACTATTTATGGTACTGTCATGTATTTATAAAAAAAATGTCCATGTATAAGTACACTCATGCAGTTCAAACCTGTGTGGTTTAAAGGTCAATTTTGCATTTTTTTCGGAACAGTGAATTTATTCCCGTACCTTTCTTGCCAGTGACAGCAAAATCTCATCCGAGAACATTTTGAAGTCTGTGTATTTCCCTAAAGATCTCCGGTAGATGCGGTTATTGAGAATCGTGTAGTGAACAATGGCACCCCTCTCATCCCCAAACCTTTTTGGAACTTCATTTAGCATCTGCTGGAGGTTGATGCTGGGGAAGGAAGCAAAATCCTTTGCAATCTGTGGTTCCTTGGTTGGACAAGAAAGAGTTTTCTGCCAGGCCTGAGGATCCCCTTCTGGACACTCACAGTACTCGTGGTACACTGGTCCTAGGGAAGATAAAACACGTGTAATGCCATGCTCCATTAACAAACCCCTCCACATAGAGGGTTGTTTCTGCCCCTCATAGGAACATGGGATGACTTCTTGGTGAGGTCTAAGGTTCTCCAGACAGGGATAATCTGCCCTAACCAAATCCATGGTGAAAGTACTTGTGTCAGAGTCCTGTGCTTCTACTTTGCATCTCCCGATCATTCCTCTAGTATACCTCCTCCCTTGAATCTCTAAAATCTCTTCCATCAGCACATCTCAAGGAAGAAATATGTAATCTGGCCATGTAATTTTGACATACACAGCCATAAGTATAAAACTTCTTTGAGGACTCATTTTAGAAGGAATTTATACCAATTTTATATCTTATGTCAAGATGTATTTAACTTAATATAAAAATATATAAAGATTAACACAATTTTATAAATATAAAAACTTCAAAGAAATTATTTATGTCTCTTGAGGATTTCTATTAGACCAAGATGAGTAATATGGACCTATTTACCCTTCTACCTGAAACTACCAAAAAAAGAGACAAAATATATGAAACAGGTTTTGAGCCACTTGACATGAGGTAGTGAAAGACAGTGAGTCTGAAAGATGGGAAATAGATGAGGTGATCCCTACAGTTCATAGGCCTACTGCCTAAGGGAGTTTCCAGGTTATGGAGACAGGCGGAGAAATGGAGACAGGGGGAGAAAACTCACTGAATTGAGGGGGTAGAGCTGGGTGTCCAGGGAGAACAAGGCAGCTGACATTTGCAGGACACACTCCCTGAAAGGAGAGAACTACATAGACAGAAAACTCCAGAGATCTGCAAAAGGTTCCCCCTCAAATATTTAGGGTTTCTGAAGAGGGTGTAAGCTAGGGTATAAGTGAGGTATAAGTATAAGAGGGTATAAGTGAGGAAACTATCCAAGGCAGGGAAAGAACAATCTAGAACGATTGGAGGCAACACTACCCACTGGTCATACAGGGTTGGGAATAGTACCTGTTCACACCAGGCATACTGGGAATCATCCTAATTCCTGGGACTCAGGATAGAGTAGGCAGAGAGGTATTGCCTAAGTGGTGGGGAATAACTAGCCCCAGACTAAACATGGTTCGGGTCTTAACTAATGAATTGTAAAAGCAAAATTTGAAAGGTTCAAATTATTTCCAAGTAACTTCACTACATTCCAGAAAAAAATTCAAGGAGATGACAAAGCATCAAGAGCCGAAAAATATACTGGATACAATTAATGACAAAGTGGACACTGCAGAAGGAAAGATTAGGGAACTTAATGACGTAGCGATAGAAAATATCCAAAATGAAATGGAGGGGGGAAAAAAAGAATTTTAACAATGAAAAGAGCATCAGTGAGCTGTGGGCTAATCCAAGCCTGATATAGGGATCACTGAATTGTGGGAGGAACTCTGGAGTAGAACAGAAAAAAATATTGACGAAATAATGGCCAAAATTTTTCTGGATTTAATGAAAACCATAATCCCAATGACCTAGGAAGCTCCACAAACCCGAGCACAAGAAACATGAAGGAAATTACACCCAAGCACATACAATCAGATTGTTCAAACTGACTTGGAGAGAAAACCTTTAGCAGGGTAGAGGAACACAGTTTTGGAGGTCAGCAGATATACGGTTGGAAACAATGCAAGTAGGAGGACAGTGGAACAACATCTTTTAAAGTACTAAAAGGAGACAAAACAAATCCTGTTAATCTATAATTCTATATTTAGTAAAAATGTCTTTAAAATGAAGTTAAGGGACGCCTGGGTGGCTCAGTTGGTTAAGCGGCTGCTTTTGGCTCAGGTCATGATCCCAGCATCCTGGGATCGAGTCCCCCATCGGGCTCCTTGCTCAGCAGGGAGCCTGCTTCTCCCTCTGCCTCTGCCTGCCACTTTGTCTGCCTGTACTCGCTCCTGCTCTCTGACAAATAAATAAATAAAATCTTCAAAAAAAAAAATGAAGTTAAAATACAGACTCTTTCAGATACTCAAAAGCTGGGAGAACTCATCACTAGTATTCTCACACTAAAAGAATTGATAATGGGGATCCTTGAGCAGAAGGTAAATGGTACTAGACAGAAATGTAGATCTATATAAAAGAATGAAGAGTGCCAGATGTGTTAACTTCCTGGGTAAATACACAAGATATTCTTGTTTATCATTCAAATTTCTTTAATTTTGTTTCCCGCAAAATTCCAAGTTAAATTGAGCTCCAGAAGGGGTGCCTGGCTGGCTTAGACAGTAGAGCACGTGACTCTTGATTTTGGAGTAGTAAGTTCAAGCCCCATGTTAGGTGCAGTATTATGTACAGGTGAGCTCCAGGAGGTATGCATACCATGTTCACTCTGTTGTACATGACTTCAAGGTCATCATAAACCATTTTGAAAGGCATGGAGTCTACACATATAAGGCTGGCTCTGGGTTGTGTGACATAATCACTTACCTTTCAAAATATAAGGAGACTGAGCCACATGCTCATCACCATAAAGAACCTCTATCTTCAGGCCTTCGTTGACAGTTTCATACATCCTATATCGCATCAAAAATGTCCCATCATTCCTGTCCAAAGGTTTGGGGACGTGAATCCGAATTAACTCTTTAGGTGAAAGAGATTTGATTACTACTTTGAATAGTGTTTGACCTGAAAGAAAAAAGAAAAAAATATATATATGTATGTACGTAGCTACTATTTCATGGTTATTTTGTCTTACCAATTATTGGATAGGTGTCTGTAGACCAAAGTAACTTTTTTCTGTACCATCAAAATAATAACAAGATAATTTTAGTTTGGAAGGTCCTTGAGACCAGGAACCATTTCTGGGTTGTGTCTTGAAACCTAAGATCTGAGTCAACATTTGATGCATTAGTCTTTTAGTAAAGATTTACTGAATGAACAAGATCAGTTCTTTAGAAAAGCAAGGAAGAGATGACCTTTTTGCCTCTTTGCTCTTTTTGCCTTTGGGTAGGTTTAAAGCAGCCCAGATAGTTAAAAATCCAAAAACTCTTAGAATGACAGAGCTCCAAGGCAATCCACCTTTCTCCTGTAAAATATATACCAGCTCTCTTTGTAAACCATTTAATACCTAATAACCCTCATTTTTGAGGAAATTTCCCTTTGGTTAACCCAAATTTCGAGTTATACTTCTAAGCCTATTTCCCTAAGTAGAGAGAGATTATAGCTAGTTATTAGACTGTGCCCTAATATCAGACACACACACACACACACACACACACACACACACACACACAATTTCACACACTTTTGTAAATACTAGAGTTTACTTCTCTAAGCTTGTTTCCTCAGGTTGGATCGAAAGTTATACTAGAACAATCTAACACCCTTTTGAACTCCAAAATTCTGTGGTTTTTTTGCAAATTCTAGGGTAAACAATACCTGCTTAGTAAACCTTCCCTTCTCTTTTGGTAGTATATGAGCCGACTGACTGAGGCTTGGAGACAATACTTTGTGATTAATATCATCACTGGGATCCAGGAATAAATGTTGTGATATCCCTCTTTCCAGAATCCAGTGGATGTATCTGCACTCAGCGCGGATCTGATTCTCAAGACCTCTGAGAATAAAGATCAGTTGATGTCCTAACCACAGTTTATCACTATATCAAAGGCAAATATTTTATAAAAAGTGGTGAATCCTCTGAAATTCACAGTCCTGGCAGAAAATAGTGGTGATGGAAGGAGTCTTTCATCTCATACCTATCATATTATCAAATTAAGCATA
>RCUC01118733.1:0-20484 GCA_003697995.1 Taxidea taxus jeffersonii
CCCCCCCCCTGCCAACTTTGGCTCAGGTTCAGTTTCTATTACCCAAGTTCTGTTCATTAGAAACTCCTTATTATGAACCTACGTGTCAAAATCTATGTCATCTTAAGATGTAAATGTTCCTGAAGAATTCTGGAAGATCCAAAGAAAGACAATAAGGGCAGTGGTGAAATTTCCATTCTTAACAATGTTCAAAAGACCAAAATAGCAGAAGCCTATTCAGTCCGTCTTGGGTTTTGAAATGCCCCTAATATAATTCACTTTCACATCTGAACCTGCATGCCCTGTTCTCTTCCACATTCCCCATACCTGCTGAATTTCTCCATACACCACTGACTCAGCATGTGCAACATGGAACTCAGCTTCTTTTCTGCTGGCTGTGTGTCAACCCCTTTTGTTTTCTTACCCTATTAATGCACCACATGCTCCCTGTTAAGCAAGCTTAGAACCCTAGAGTCATCCTTGATTGATCCTTCTATTCTACCCCAATATTGATCAGTTGGTAAATTCTACAGGGTCGGGCCTATGCAACATCTCTGTCAACCAGGGTAAAATTCTGATCTGTGCTGGTCTTAGCATTTGGGTAGACCAAGACAGACAAAGTCCCTGACTTGAGAGTTTATAGTCTAAGGGGACAATAAGCAGCATAGGAGGAGGAAAGATAGTGACAAGATTTATACAAGACAAGAGAGTGGGACAGCAAGGGCATTAAGCCAAGCCTTGGGAGCCAGGGAAGACTCTGAGGAAGTGACACTGAAACTGAGACTTGAAGGATGAGAGGTGAAAAGCAGTGGGTGGTCCAGGCACTGAGATTAGTTTAATCTTCCTGAAATCCACCTAGAATCATGTCTATTTCCTATCTTCACGGCTTTCCACAGCCTACAGAGTAAAGCAGACTTCTCAGCTTTGCATTTGCATTCTCCATGCTCAGGCACCAACTAATCTTTCTATTTCCATCATCTAGTACTCCCCTTCAGTATGCAATGCTCTAAACAGAGCATTCCATCACATATTCCATGGTCACAGTCCCACTTTTTAGTCTCTATACGTTTGTTCATCTATTTCCTCCACCCAGAATTCCAGGCAGCTAAAATGCTATGTATCTTTCAGTGCCCAGTTCAAATGCCACCTTCCCTGAACAATATCCATGGATCTCGGCTCCTCCAACTCCCCTCCCAGTCTTCACTGCCCTTAAGCATAAAACACTTTATCTGCACTCCTAATGCCCGCTGATACCTTCTCTTGACACTACTCTCTGCCTTGGGCCACTCTTACAGCTTGAATTAACATTTTCTTTTTTGAGTGCCAACCATGTGCTTAGCAGAGTGATGTGAGCAAATGTTTGGAGGGAAGAGGCTGAATTCTGTCTTAGATGCTCTTTGTGTGAGATAACCTTTGAGGCCGTAAGATGGCAAGAGGGCAGGCTATACAGGGATGGGTGCATGGAGAAATCTGGAGTGGAGACAAAAATTTGGAACTAGAGTGCACATGGGTGTTGACACTCCAGGAATGGAAGAATCACCCAGGGAGAGTGTTTGTGAAGTATGGTGAAGAAGGCTGGTAGGCAGGAACGGCTGTGTATAGGTCTTCTCTTCCATCAGAACAGTTTTTCAGCTGGCTTGTCCTTTGCTGGCCAGCTGGCCTGTGCACTACAGGAGATGCAGCCGCATCCCTGGCTTCTTCCCACTAGAGGCTAGTAGTACTGCCCCCGCCCCCGCCACCCGCCCCAGTTAAAACAATCAAAATTGTCTCCAGACGTTGCCAGCGGTCCCCTAGGGACACGATTGCCATTGGTTTAGAAACACTGGCCTAGACCTGTAAGTGTACGTTCTAAGGATGTTTCTTTCTTCCTGTAATTTAGTCACTTGATTAAATTGTTAAGCAAATACTGTGTACCTATTATGTATAAGGCATTTGTGATAGCACTGAAAGCCTGTGCTAGAAGCTTGATACATATTCAGTAAATAGACAAAAAAAAAATACTACATTTCAGAAAAAAAACCTAGCAAGGATTTTCATAAAGGAGTATGACTACCAGAAGCATGCAGATCAAATGGTTTAGTGTTCATGCATCCACGGGCCATGTATTCTTTTTTTTTTTTTTTAAAGATTTTATTTATTTATTTGATAGACAGAGATCACAAGTAGGCAGAGAGGCAGGCAGAGAAAGAGGAGGAAGCAGGCTGTCCGCAGAGCAGAGAGCCCGATGCGGGGCTCGATCCCACGACCCTGGGATCATGACCGGAGCCCAAGGCAGAGGCTTTAACCCACTGAGCCACCCAGGCGCCCCCGGGCCACGTATTCTAATGAACGGACAGCACAGGCAGGCAAGCAGGAATATAGTGACTTGATGTATATGATCTTTCTTAAAGCAGATAACATAGGTGACGAAGCAAGTGATGTTATTTCTTTTACTCTCCAGATGCAAAAAAGTTTGCCAACTTGTTAATAAGTGTAAAATAAGCACAAAATAAGCACAACAGGAAAGCTCCTTATTTGCGAATAACTTGTGAATACCAAATAAATGTTCTCAGGTTATGCCAAGTAAGACAATTTTGTCATTGCAAAAACAAATCCTAGAATTGCTGTTGCTGTAGCTTTTCCCTGAATCAGACTTTCTTAAATCTTTATCATAACCTCCTCATTTTAAAAAAGAATATACCATAAGAATTACTCTACTATTTCTAGAGAATCAGAAGTTCAGATTGAAGCTGTCATATTATGTTAAGAAGCAAAGCCATCGGTATTATGACAGTTTTGCAATCCCTTCTTTCTATCTAACAAAGAACTTTTCAAAACCTTTTTCGTGGAGCCAGAATTGCTCAGAAAACGTGAGTGTCCTTTGCAAAATATGAAGTTCGTTTTTCATAATAAGGAAGTTAGGTCTTAAAGAGCTTTTGTACCTGAAGACATTTGCTGCATATAAAATACCATTTGTTTCCCTGTAAGTGAGCCCTACGTGCTCCACTGCAGAATATTCAGAGACATCCTATTTTTCCTGGTGTGTTTTCTTCCTAATTCTCCACATTTATTCACATGCAACTTCCAAATAAAGTACCTCCAAATAAAGGCACAAAGTGGCGGCAAACACGTGGCAAACTTCTGAATAGTTTCTTCCTTGTGCCAAGTCGCTATCGGATGGAAATACATTCCAAGACTGTGTTAAAAACGCCCTCCCCCCCTTTGGTTCAGCTTCAGTTTCTATTACCCAAGTTCTGTTCATTAGAAACTCCTTATGAACCCAAGTGTCAAAATCCATGTCATCTTAAGGCTCTTCCGCACACACACACGGTAAAACTTTCATCTAGGCCTCTAAATAACACTTTTCATCTGTCAGTCTTCAATTAATTTACAATGCTGGTTTGTTTATCAAAACTGGAATTGGGCCAGGCCCTCAGCGTATTTGATGAGTCCTACAATAACCCTGAATGCACCTGTTAATTTTGCCTCTGGGTAAACAGTTGAAAACTCCTCAGCTATTTCCTCAAATTGGGTGGAAACAAAGAAACATGAGATTAAAAAAAATGTCTAGATTAGGGAATTGGAGATGCATTAATTTAAAAAGGGAACAGGGTCAAACTAGGGGCTAGGAGGCTAATAAGCACAGAGCACACAGCAAAAAAGCTCCCAGCAGGGTAAGAGTTCACTTAATTTATCCAGGCGATCTATTCCAGACGCAGTCAATGATACATTATTGGATCCAGACCTGCAACTGCTTCCTAAGACCAACCTCACATAAGTGTCATTGCCCTCCCTTTTAGAAATATCACTGTTACCCAAACCTGTTCGCAGGGAAGGCTTTACTCAGCTGGTAACCCACTAACTTTTGTTCTTTATGATGCTCCCTCTAATTCCCTTCTCTGCTGTGGGAATTAGGCATAACAACCACCATGCAAACCGCAGAACACCCAAGTTGATCCTACTCTACGAGATTTTTAGTACTTTATTACACGGAAAGCCAATCCCAGGGATAACAGACTATAAACAACAGCGAATGCTCTATCAAGCAGGCTGCACAAGGTTAAGGACTTTGAGAGATTTACTGGAGGGGTTGTGGAAGGGGATGTTCCATCAATCAAACACTCCTTTTTATATGTTAGATTAAAAAAAGAAGAATGGAACACAAGACAGGCCAGTTAAGACATTTAGAAAACACTTGTTTGTTCCAAACAATGAGGGGAAAGGCTGAGTGATTACTATAATTAAGACTGTCTTCTAACCTTTTAATTATTATTAATGTGGGGAGCTCTAAGGCTGCAAAAATATATTTTATTGCAACAGGAAATAAGTTTTAGGTGTTTGCTGATGTCATTTAAATATTTAAATGCATTTGGTGAACAGTAATATAATTCTATGCTCATATTAAAGGGGTTTACTGGAAATAACATACTTTATTAAACTTAGGAGCTTCAGGGCAGGAATTCGCTTCTTGCTTGTGCTGCTATCTAATTGTTTCAGAACACACATACTGTACGGCAGAGCCCACACTGAATGGCAGAATTTAATATGGGGAGCGTGTTTGTAGGGCTATAAATGCAGGCCAACTAATAAGGAAGTGATCGCCAATAGTGAAGTGCTAGGGAGCTTACTCTGGTATTTACCACGAAACACCATATTTTTAAAAAGTGATAATTAAAAAAAGCTGAAATTGAGAACTACCCACAGAAACAGGAACTGCTTTTAATGACAATCTGAGGTGACTCTTCTGTCATTTCTATAGCAAGGGGATCTCCCTCTTCTGTTTTGTATTCAGAATTAGATTAACCCTTTCAGCAGACACCATTGTGCTGTTTCTGTGACAGATCCAACCAATGTCTCCTGCTCTTGCCGACAGTGGATGGGAAAGAGGGAGAGAAACTCCACCGACACTAAATCACACGGACTCTCAGAAAGCAGTTGAGAGGACAACATGGAGTGCACGCTTCTAAACAGAAAGTAAAGTGTCTTCTCTTCCCAGACCACAGAGGATGCTCTGAAATACGTCTCTTCCATAACTGTCACTCCAGCCATCAGGATTTTGGAGGCAAGTGGAATGCAAGTTACCCTTTGAAGCAGCAGCAGCTGATGGCAGCGCAGGGATATTTGCACTCCCTCAAGAGGTCGCAAACGCCCGTGAACAGAGGCGTGGACACAAATGTGCAGTATGTGAGCCAAGAACTTAAAATCAAACAGTACATTAAATTTACTGAGGCTTCTTTTTGATCAGAATCTTTCCAGTACTTTTTCTATAACAATAAAAGGTTTTTGCTTAATGACAACTCAAAAATGGAAGCCAACATGCATATGTTGAATCTTTAGTATCCTTTCCATTCTAGAAACAGTGATACATTTTCTGCCCTGTGCTGCACAGCAAACCAGTTTAAGAGCATATTTCATTATGCTCGTAAATATTTCAGCATTTTCCACAAGTTTTCCCCTTCATTAAAAGATGTTTTTCCTAACTCATGCTTTGATAATTTTGCATTTTATCTTTCCCATTCTCACTTCTTTCTCTTGACTTTCATTATTAACCACCCTCAACTATTTTTTCCATTCCTGAGGATGGTGAAGGACGGTAGGAAAGGGCCATCAGTCATGAAGTTTGTTTATCACTTGGAGAAGGTTCTCATTTCTGTCCTTGTGGAGAGGAAGAGGAAATGCAGGTGGGCCTTTGGTAGAAGCCCTTCCATTTCTTTTCTTCCCTCCCCATCAAGTGCAAGTAGGAAACTGAAAAGTATCTGTGACCTGCAATATTGCCAACACCAAGCACAAAGTATAGTCGTTTTGCAAAAAGTTGTTTCAAGATTGCACAAGGAGATAACAGGATGCGTGCGCGTGCACGCGCGCCTGTGTGCGTGCACTGGGGACAGTCATGTGTATGGAACAAGACAACAAATATTATTTCAAGCTGTCCATATCTGCTATGTTTAGAGCTACCAAGTCTACCAGGAAATTAAAATATTAAGTTAGACTAAAGAGAAGTGAAGCCAATTAGAGAGGCTGCTTATCATTGGGCAATCATGTTAGCAGGTTCAAGACTCAGTTAAGATAGTCTGAAAGATGGAACCAGAAGCATCATCCTCAGTTTGATATACCACAGGTGATGAAACATACAAATCCTATGTGGATCAAGCCTAGTTATTCATTTTAGCAAATCCCCTGAGTTGAATGAATGAGTCATGCATGTAAAGTATATTTTTTATTTTAAATTATTTCCCCCACTCTGATATCAGTGCCAAATCCTTCCCCTCCTCAGTCCTTTAGCACCATTCAGAGGCAGACAATGCCACCACTGTTTTCAGAACACAGACACGGTCAAGAGTGGAATAATATAATGATGCCATTCGAAGCAGGGCAGCTAAGGTTGTGTCAGCATTTCCATTATAAAAATCTCTTTTCAAGGATTAATATCTTGGTTGTAAAAATTCACACCCAGGTAAAATTTGGTAGCAGAAACAATTTCATTTTGTAAAACTGGAAAATACACTTGCTCACAAAGTCATATTTTTAATGCATACCAAATTCTCACATAAGATATGTGAGCAGAGAACTTAAAGATGAATATATGTCTCTGTGTGTGGTTGAGGGCCCTGGCATTGAGGCTGACCTTGGTGGCTTTATTTTACTGAAATTAAGGGCAAAAATACCATGTACTGAATTGGGATTTCTGTTCTAAAAACTCAGATTTTGTTGTTATATTTTTATTTGAGAGAGCCAGAGTGGGCACATGAGCAGGGGTAGGGGCAGGGGTGGGGGAGAAGCAGACTCTCTGCTGAGCAGGGAAGCCTGACCCAGGGCTCAATCCCAGGACCCTGGGATCATGACCCCAGTCGAAGGCCAATGATTAACAGACTGAGCCACCCAGGCACCCCTCAGATTTTGTTGTTATAAATATCAAAACACACCAAGTCTGAGGATAGATTTCTAATATTTTCTGTTAGTGCCATCCTCCAGCACTATCTAACCTCCATCTATCCTTATAGAACTGTGGTTCTTGACTGGGGGAGATTTTGGCCCCCAAGGGAATCTGGCAATGTCAGGAGATACTGGTGGTTATCACAATTGGGATTGTGTGTACTACTAATGGGTGGAAGACAGGGATGTTGCCAGGCACAAAAGACTGCATTATATGTCTCCAAATAACAACAGTGGCAAGGCTGAGAAGCTAATCTGGAAGTTATTGCCGAGAACCCTACTGCAGAGCCATCCTCTTTCAGTATATGAGCATGTTAGGTGCAAAGCTGTCCACAGCTCTACTCCCTGCTCTTAGGAGGGAGTGAATCCAGTAGGGAAGTGGCCTCATTCACAAATAAACTTATTCCCAATGTCCTGAAATGCTTGTTTGTGTCTTTTCTTTCTTTTCTTTTTTAAAGATTTATGCATTTATTTGGGAACAAGAGAGAGCATAAGCAGGAGGAGGGACAGTGGGAGAGAATCCTCAAACAGACTCCTCACTGAGCATGGGCACTGACATGGGGCTTGATCTCAGCACTCCAACTTAGATTATGATCTGAGCCGAAATCAAGAATCAGACGCTAAACCAACTGAGCCACCCAGGCACCCCTGTGTGTCTTTTCTTTTTAAGTTGATAGAAGACACTTTAAAATATCAGATTAATTGTGCTAGACTATTGCCTTTAATATAGAATGACTTTTTTAAAAAAGTACAGAGATAATTAGAAAATAGAAAGAAAAGGAAGATGAGAAATAGAGAGATGTGCTAGGAACTGATACTTACTTTTTACATTTTCATTAGAGAGAGAAGAAGTGGGCCAGAGTACACATGTAGTTCTCTAAACAAACACACAAACAAAAAACCCAAGTGTCTAGTTTATAATAGGTACCCACTTAGCATTTAAAAGTCCTTCATAATAAACAAAGGAAAAAAAAAAGAGAGACAGAGGTAAACCAAGACACAGACTCTTACCTCTAGGGAACAAACAGATGGTTACCAGAGAAGAGGTGAGTGAGAGGATGGGGGAAAGAGGTGATGGGGAATAAGGAGTGTGCTTGGCATGGTGAGCACTGGGTGAGGTGTGGAAGTGTGGAATCACTGTATTGTACACCTGACACTAATATAGGACTGGATGCTAACTAACTGAATTTAAATAAACACTTAAAAAAACAAAGAGAAGAATCAGATCAAAAATGAAATAAAAATCCTTCATTTACTTTGTTTATCTATGACAAATGCATAGCTAACTCATATTTTATTTATTTATTTTCCCTAATTCCCATATTCTAGCTATCTGTTAACCAGTCACTCAATCTTCCTACTTTGTGTCAGGAAAGATATCAGGGGACTCTCTGTGCCTTGATGGTCTACTAGAGGAACTGTATGGACCCAACACATCCGAAGGAGATCCCCAATTCTGTTTTCTGTCCTCAGTGTCAGTATCTTCTCTAGTTACCATAGATTTGTTAAAACTGTCAATCAAGTAATATATTCTGGTAATTCAGATTTCAATTCTTTTTCTTTTTTATTTCTACAATTGAAAGGACAGCCTGCTTCCTATAGAATGAGTGAAGAAGCAACAAGCTAGAGGCTGGGCAGAGTAAGTAGTCAAAACTAAATAGAAAGAGTTCTATTTTTGAATTGAGACGACCATGGCAGAATCCAGAACTCATGAGTTCAGTGATGGTGGATTCCACTCCCTCAAAACACCACTGGCAGGACTGCATATGATCACTTTCCTCTGTTTTCTTGATGGTTACCATGAGGGAGTGGCCAATGATGTCAAACGGCAGGGGAAAAAGAACTGAAGGGTAATATGTTAAGCAAAATATTCAAGTGGACCAAGCAGTAAAAATATTACCTTTGTTAACCAAAATACAGTGTGCTAGCAGGAGGCCACATAGCAGATTGACAGGAAGCCAATATTTTTCAGGAGAAAATACACATGAATTCACCATTCCAGAATTTGAAACATTAAAAATGGAATTTAAATTTACCTTTCAAACAAATTTTAGGCATGGTACCATACATTCCTCTCCCTTCTCTCTCCTATACTATGGTTACTCCTTCTGTAACACACAAACACACGCACACACATGCACACTCCCCTATATATGCATGTGTGGATGCTATGGGTGAGTCTGGAGTTGTGAGACTGGATTTACAAACTAATATTCATAGACTCTAGGTGTGTCTGAGTATCCAATCTCTCAACTCCAAAACTTCTTTACAACAGTTTCAACATCCCCCAGAATTCTGGACGGCTGAACAATGAATACTTGAACGCCTTCTGGAATCCAAACCTCCCTGTAAGTGCACAGACCGCCGCAGGGGATTAAGGCTCGTATTTTGGAGTACAGTTAGTGAGGATCAAACATGCTGGTTGTTGGTGGTAGTGATAATGGTGGTGTATGTGCATTTAAAATACCTTAACTGTTTTCATCCCTTGATTCTAGTGAACAAAGTTGCTGAAAATGGAAACCTTCTTGATAATTCACCTGGGCCTGCTGCCATGTCACAGAAAACTGCCCTCTAACTGACCTGCTAGAGGTTGCCTGTATCTATTCCTACTTACAACTCAGCACTTCCACTCTCTCCCTTTACTTCCATAAATCAGAAAACTCCTCCTGGCCCTAAAAACATTATTAGCTACCATATGGAGGGCCAAACTTTGCCACTGATGTAGCTACACATTAGCTCTTCAAATGGCTGAGAGCTAACCTATCTGCACAATTTGCATTTTAATAGTCTGCAGCTGCAGCTGACTCGCTCACGTTAGGATGGGGATGCCCCAGCTTTGCTCAAGACAGGCTACACTGGCCTGCTGCCCAGAGCATGACAGCTGTAGCTCATTTGGACTCAAGCAGCAGGGTAGAGCCTCTTGCCTCTTTCAGCAGGGTTCAACATGTAGGGGGCTCCACCCCAACATCTAGCTTAAAAGAGCTTCATCTAGAAGAGCTCCTTAATAGGCTCAGTGGTTTTGATATGCCCTTCTATACATCTCACCCTTGTGATCAACCACGTCATTCCTGACAGACCACGTGGACATGCACAGACTCATTCCTCACTCATGTCAGTGCTGGAAGTGAGCGACATAAATTATTCTATGCGATGGAGAGAAAGAGCAAAATATTAAATACTATTTATGAGTTTTTAATCACACTCATGGTCTAAGAAATGAAATGAAAGCAGTCCTAGAATGCAAATAGTTGTCCCACATGCTAATGAATTTGACACTCTCAAGGGTTCTCGGTGCTTTTCAGAGGGAATGAACGTGCCACGTGCACACACTGGCAGCACACGTGCTCAGCACTCATGTCTAACTTTTTGACTCATGCCTGAGGCTTGTGTCTTTGACAGTACTAACGTCACTTCTACGTTGCAAGGTGTGAAAGGGACCAGGTCTTAGTAGGAGAAAACAGATAAATGGCATTCACGGTAGTGAATGTGACTGGGTCTTGCTATTTTGCATTTTGAGAACTCACTTGACAGTCCTATGGGCTGAGTTGGGTTCCAGATATCATTATGGGAAACACAGAATTACTAACAACAGTTTCCAAAGCCCATGGACAATGATTTAGGCCTGGGGCACACAAGGTAGCCGACTCTGCCGTGTGCTCACGCTGAATCTGGGCTGAGGAGGGATGCCCATTCTAGTATCCCCAGCTCTTCACACTCCGGGAATTGCGGTTTGGCTCTGGCTGGTAGTTGGTTGTTTAGGGACGCAGGAAAGGCTAATTTGGAAAGTGATCCTAACCTTATTTTTATCAGGAATGGCCTCTTAAGTTTGAATGCACAGGCTTCCCATTTGTGAGTATAAGAACTACCCGGCAGAATGCAAATGTCCCAAAGCCTTGAGAAGATGACATCTCTACTTTTTTTGTATATATTATTGGGAATATAATATAATGCATTTGTATTATTCATTATGTAACAGGACTGAGCCATGCTCCATGTGCAGAATTCTTGGTCTTGCTTATTACTTAAGTCACAAATATGGCTGCAACCATTCTGAAAATCTAGAAGTTGCCACTGATAGGAGTCACATTTGCGTAATTACCAGCAAAGTACACTGGGGCAGCTGTCTATAAACATCTTGGAAAATTCAAGATCAAGTACTGCCACATCCACCACAAGCTTAGGTTGTATGTACGAACAAATGTCACACCATAAGGACAAAGTGTATATATTTATTAGAGTAAATTATGTATTATATTTATGAAGATCTGTGTTATATACATCAGAGTAAAGTTATAGAACTCAGAGTTGGGAGTCCTACATTTAATTAACCTATAACTCCAAATATCTCAGGATGTTGGATAAAACATATAAAAAGAGACAAAAAGGAGCCATAATGTAAAATCTTCAAATCATAATGAAACCTAGAGAAAATTGCTTAGACGTTACCCCTCATTTCTTGCAAAGTAAGCTCATATTTAAGTTCAGATGGACCGGGTTAACAATCACTATTTTTACTGTTAAAATGCCCCAGGGAAGTTATAAACGCACCAAATATGCTGTTAACCTTCCTTTATATTGTGTGCAGCTGTATGGCTTTGTACCAGGGACCAAACTTCCTAACTGGGCCAGCAACGTGAAAGAGGCTTTTTTCCAAAACCTTTCAATAACAATGCTTTGCTTGTCACTAGATTTCCATTTCGTTTTCTCTACTACTTCATATTAGTATTTGGTTTAGATTTTACTTATTCCAATTACTTTCTTTGGTTGTCATTTTTGCAGAGGAGTGTAATATATATTACCAAACAGGGATGAAAACAAGCAAAGAAACTCAATGAAGAGAAAGAAGAGTAAATTTAAAGCTTATTTCTGACACCCAGAGTCAGTACTTTCTTACCTCACAATCATTGTCACTGACAAGTTTAAAGATATATTTGTAACAACTCTGTTCCTTCCTGGCATCATTAATATTAAGGATTATCAATTGATCTTATGAGAATTCAAAGATGATGACTTTCATTCTTTTTTCCCTTACTGTCTACATGGGAGGTTAAAATCTACTCAACTTTTTAAAAGAGAATTTTAATGGTTTTAGATCATTTACAAGCTTTGGCAGGCTACATTAAAGGAGAAAATGTCAGCCATATTTCAGGGTTTTGTTTTCCTTTTTCTTTTTTTCAATATAGGACTAAGATGACATCAGAAGCACTGTGGAGAGATTCTCTGGTTTGCGGAGACACATTCTGCCCTACTGGTTTGTATTTTACAAACTTTGTACTCAGATCTATATAAAAAATGGTAAATTCAGTTTGAGCTCTGGCAGTGATTAACTGGCTAAGATACTGTTACATGATTTATCTATTTATTTATTTTGACATCCAGACCCAGCATTTACCTAGGAGATCAACAGTAAACACTGATGCCTCATCAGAAAACAGAAATGCAACTAGGATCCCTTGTGCCACTTTAGCTCTATTGATGGAAATGCTTTCTTCAAATGCCCTTGCTTATACAAAGGCCATCTACAAACTATTTACCAAAATGAATCTCATGACACAGAACAAATAAAACAAAAACTTTCTTAGGCAGAAGGTCAAATTGGGCTAGGCTACAGTATGTTGGATGAAAAAAATGAATACAATAAATGAATTCAATTTGGTTGAAAATCACATCTTAGCTACAATGGCCACCCAAAGTGCAACGAAATGAGTCTAACTGCCTTAACAAGTCCATACCTCTTCATGACACTGAGCTTCAAACTTCTGCTTTTTAGGTAAGGAAAAATTATCCTAAAGTTCTTATTTCTGAATGGTCTGTGTCAAAAGACTACAAGCCTCAGAGAGAGAGTTGGGAGTACTGGAGTCCACCAATCCTGTCCTACTGAGTGGACTCAGAACTTTCTGAGAATACCTAGTGCAAAATCAGGGAGCCTGTCCAGATGATTTCTACATCCCTTTTAACAGTCACATTTGAGTTGTGAACCATTAACACTTGGTTGTACCCAAAGAACAAACATCTTAATTTATTTATTAAATGCCTTCAAATAAATTTAACCTATATTTTAAGAAAATACTACTTAAGTACAAATTTTAAGAGATTAGAAAATCTTTAGAATGAGTGGATGAGAAGCCTATAACATGGATTGACCTATATTGATCAGAAGACTGTCTTGTTCCCCAATGGTGTTCTAGACATCATATTCTAGTTAGAAGAGACACTAAGTAATCAAATGAAAGTTAAAAACAAAACAAAACAAAACAACAACACAAAAAAACACTGACTGGTAATGGGTTAAAAAAGGGCATATATGAATTCAACACAAATCGTTGGCCTCAGACTAGTTATATACACTTAAAAATGTTAGGACTACATGTAATATAAATCTGATACAGAGTTAAAACGTTATCATGAAGTTCTGTGAATTTTTTTAAGTTAAAAAAATAGGTGATCATACAAAGGACTAGTACTCAGCAATACCAAAGGAAAAACTATGGATATAAACAATAACAGGGATGAATCTCAAATGTATATGCCAAGTACAAGAATCTAGACTGCAAAGGCTACATGCTGGAGAATGGCATTTATATGGCATTCCGTAAAAGGAGAGACTATGGGACAGACAACATATCTGTGATTACAAGGGGTTACATGTAGGAGGAGGAGAGGAGCGGTTTTTAGGTGATGGACTGTTCCGTATATTGATTATCTTAATCTTGATTATGGCACTGGTTACAAGACTATATGCAGTTTCAAAAGTCACAGAACTACACTGGATAGGGCATGTATAAGTTAAACCTCAACAAACTTGACTCAAAAAAAAGAGTGTTATTTTTCACTAATATATGTATAATGTCCCCTGCCAAAAAGGGACAAGAAGAGTCTAAGATGTCATGTTGTAAGCTATACAAAAGAGGTCTTAGTCCACGGGGTTGGATTTTTAGGAAGGTAAAATCCAACCATACTTTCAGAAGGTTAAAGTTAAGCTCTTTAATTTGTTGAGTTACACAGCAATGAAACACTGATGGGAAGAAGATAACAATCTGAATGTTTCTGCTTTTATTATGATTACACCACCTGGGCAAGGTGCTTCTCCCCATCCTGCTGGAGTAGCTGCTGGTCAGTGAGCAGCATGCTGGCATTTATGCGTCTTGGCCCAGAGCCCACCAGCAGGGCAATGAAATCTCATGTCTCTCCATTTAAGAATGTAATTTACAGAAACAAGATCTGTCTTTCCTCTGCCTTCCAGTTAGTACACTGTTAAACTAAATAAGACATCTGCTTTTGGGCTGGATTGCTGGAGGGAAGTTTTATGAATTACCTGCAGGGTAAAATGCACACAAGGTGAAAACACCCTCAGGATTTGAAGGACCATAAAACCAGACTGACATCTCTGAAGTTCTGGGCTCATCATTCATGTGTTAAGTTTATGTTCATTCTAGGAGGATACATACGTATAAAAATGGGAAAAGATGATGCAACATATTTAAACAAAAGTTTGTGTATTGAACAAATAGGACTGACAATGCAAGCATTCTAGAACTGAAAGATTAGCACAAGGCCACTGCTTTCCCTGCACCTGAATTAGCCCTTGCCATTAGCAACAACTCTGGATGTTAAAAGTTTGCCTTATACACACACATGCACACACACACACACACGCACACACACACACACACACACACAATATTATTTTGATCTCTGGAACAATAAAGATGATTTCTATTTTCTCTATTAAATAACAGTCTTTCAACTGTGAAAGTGTAGCTTTCAGTTCCTACTTTCAGCCAAAATATATATTGCAGTAGTTTCCAAGCAATATTTAAAATTACCAGCTAAATGACGCTGATTTCTTGACCATAGTCACCACAAGTGTCATTCTGTGTCCACGTCTCTCTGGTGGCCAGCAAGTCAGCCTTGCGTCATTCAAAAACCCTAAGAACTGAAAGGTTGAATCATCTCAAAAACAGATGCTAGAAGTCTCAGATTGTTATCCCAGACAATGGTATCGTCCCATCTCAGAGATGTGCACTCCGCAGGGAATAAGAACCAGGAAAGATCACTCCAGCTTCATGCGCCTGGGGAACTGTGGGGAGATTTAATGTGGTCACTTAGCCAGTGGGTAAGCATCTTGGGTCTTGCACTTTAGAGGGAAATCAGGAGAACCTGGTTCCTGTGAAAGCAACAGCCTACAGGGCTGGGTTGTCAGTCCTAAACAGGCTGATCCAATTCTTCTGATTTCAGGGCATGAAGCAGAAATGTTAGTGGCTAAAGGTCATCACTGGAAACCTCCCCTCCCTGCAAAAAGTGAAAAAATCAAGAGGTACCCACCGGTCACAGGGAAGCTGGCTACTTGGCTGTGAGTGGTCTGGCACTACATTAGCCCTCTGACTAGCTGCCATAGCCTTCCTCTGTGAAAAGATGGTGTGAAAGAATCTGGACAGATGCTGTCGAGTCTCTGATCACGAATAAGTCTAAGGGTTCATAAACACCCTTGGTCGTATTTGACTTTTCTTCTGAAAATGTTAGTCTAGACTACAAAGACAAAATATATTTCCCTATTCTGTTGAAAATTATTTTTGTTAAAATTTCAAGCTGAAAAGCAGATACTGTTGAATAAGTTTAAGAACAGAGAATATAAAAATTACACAAACCTTAAAATAACAAGAGTTGCAGAGAGAACACTTGCTTCAACCACTTCTCAACAATGCAAGTTTTAGTTCTACTTTAAACCTTTGAGTATTTTACCGGGACTTACAGAAAATAACTTGAAAGGGAAGGGAGATAATGATGATGAAAGAACAGATATTTCTACATTAGGACTTCTCCTTCTTCATAAACCAGACCAATAAAAATAAGGTTTATTTGATGAGCTAAACTCATTTATTTATTTTAGAGGCTGTGGGTGAACCATCAGTATTGAAATAGAAGTAAAAAAGTTATTTTGATTAATATTTCAAACTAAACTAGTGGTTCTCCCTTTACATAAACGCACCTTGAACAGAAGACAATAGAAAAAGACAGAGTCCTGCTCCGAATGGAACAAGATCACTGATCTGCTGTTTGTTAGCAACCCTCACCACTACTGCCCTAAGTGCTGTCCTAAAGGCTGGGTACAACACACCAAGCTGTTAAAAGAATTTGCTGACTTAACAAGTGTATCTCAGAAAAGTTCTTTGCATATCTAGAACAAGGTTAACAAATATTGAAATCTTTCATAGAAAGAGTCTATGATTTATACATTTCCACAAGTTGCTAATAGCTTGTTCTGATTAGCTTCTGCCGAAGAATCTTTTCCAGCTGCACCCAACAAAATCCTCAATCGACAACAATGTCAAATTAACTTGAGAACATCTAATGTTTTATTCATGTGTATTTTCCTACATAAGTAATTCTGGATCTATTATTTTGTACCACTGAGCTGTATCTTTCTTTAGGTTATAATAATGGGCATAATATAAAATCTACTGGGGAAGAGAGAGAATTTTTATGCATACAATGTTTATGACATTGTTGAGAATAAGTCTTTCTAAGGAGCACTCTCCCTTCCAATATAAGACCTGCATAAACAACTTACACAAAACACTGGGAAGTGGAATCATCTCTAAAATTAGAGAAGTTAAATACTGAATCCATAGGCAATTTATTATGAGTAGTAACTGCATAGATGCTAACCTAATTACACGATTCTAGTTTTTAATATATAAGAAATGATGGCTGTATATTGACTCTGCAGGACAGGAAGAAAGTGTTTTAGGGAATCTTACTTTAGACATTAAATTCCAAAGCTTCTTCCTGTTATCTGTTGCTTGAATGACCTTTATTACCCATGTGATTGTAAAGGAGGTGGCACAGACCTCAACAATGGGTTGACTATATCAGTGAGCTCTTATGAGGTGTTATAACCACATACAAGCATTAGGTTTTTGGTTTTTTTACATATTGAGGAAAACTTACCGTAAGAAAAGTTCTAGCAAGTCAACTGAAAAATGTTTTAGGATTTTGCCTTAGAAGGAGTATTTTTCCTATCTGGTTTAGTAGATTTTTGTGTATAAGGAGAGTGGGCTGGAAACAGGACCCATAAGCACTTGACTGTACAACTCTAAACTATTATGTAGTGTGCCTACATCTTAATTTCTTACCTAGTACTTCTAGACACATTAGGAAAACATTTTGTGTGAGTGTATGAGCATGCATGTTTTCCAGTATAAATAGGGGAGGGAGGGAAAACCTCCTGGTAATTTTATTCAACACCTCTAAATTTGCATAAAGTATCTGAATAGCATTTTTAAAAAATGTTTAAACAGCATGAGAGTGGCTATTTAATTAGTAGTAATTTAAAGATTCTGACACCTCCTAAAATCTTCTTTTAAATCTTATAAATTAAATTCACTCTAAAGTTTTAGACATGTTTACATGTTTGCTTTAGCTTACATAATATCTTAATATATATGTTTAAACTGTAGTAGCTTGCTGTCTATACACTTTATCTTTGCCATTATTGCAAAGTATATATTTATCAATAAAATGCAAGCATTTTATAATATTAAATTATTCCATTAATACATTATTACAAACATCTACATTCCTTCATATCTGCACATTTTAGCAACATCACAAATCACTATCCTTTGAGGTTATCACAGAATTTAAAAATGAGTCTGAGACCTTATTTTCTGGTTGCACCCTTTAAAAAGACATTAACCAATTTCAAACAAATTAGCCAATAAGCCAGCAGAAGAAAAAGGAGTCATTTTCAATTGTTAAAATTATTTAAGAAGAGTAGATCATTACCTTCTATTTATAAAAATTTTAAGTCATTTTTTTATGAATATAAGATATGTGATTTTCACTTTATTATCAATTCAAAAACAATCTGAAGATAAGACACATAGAAATCAGAATTATTTATATAAACTTTTCTTATTATTTATTGGTATTACTACATAGGAATGCTACTTTGAGTAATCTTTCAAAGTAGGGATTTGAGAAACTATTGCTAATATCTGTATTGGGAAAAAAAAGATAGGGAATTTCAATACCATATAGTTTTACAAATATAATTCTTCACAACACTTTTAAAAATGGAAGTTTAAATGTAAAGAGTTGTGACAAAGGAAAAACAATAAATTAATGAAATAGCATTCAATTCTTATTTTCAGAGGTTAGAAGTAAATTATTTTTACTATAAATGAGAAATGTTAACTGAACATTTTAATTATTAGACTACTTAGTCAAAACGATAAAGCAATGGGTCAATGAACAATGACATGAATTTTTCTTTTTATCTGTTGTATGTTAGCACATAACAGGGGTGGAAACAAATCTGTGATCCCCCTTCCTGGTCTTCACTCATTTAGTAGTGTGTACTAAATGTGGCAAAGTTAGATTTGCTGGTGATGAACTCAGGATAAAATGAAAAAAATGTGAACCTTGACCTTTTTAACACTACTTAAAAATCAGAACCAGACCCATCAGCACACCACCCCACGGCCTTCAGCCTAACGAACTGGAAACCTGATCTCTCCCTCATCCACCGCTGAAACTACCCTTGTCAGACTGAAGCCAACAGCAAACTCCTGATGCCTCTCTGCAGCCTGCTCCCTCCAGACCAAAAGCACAGAAAGATTCTAAGTCAAGTCAAACTTCACATGGTATCTAGAATTTACAGTAACATTGTATCTAAGACGTATTTCTGAACTCACCATTTCCTGTGCTTTGTTTTCAAATTTCACTTGTAAGACAGAAAGAATATAAATTTTGACTGAATAAGAGAGAATGCTTAAATTTTTATTGCTGGACCACAGAAATGCCATCATCTGTGCTCACCACATCCACACTCTTCAGTACTTCTCTCTCCATAGTACTATCATGTGAAACTGACCAAAATATCCTAACTTAATCAGTCTGCACTTCCATTGACTTAAATGTCTTTCTGTAAGAAATATTTCTCAACTATTCTCAGCTTCAAAATCTTTCTTCCCTGTTTTGTCCTTGATTACAGGACCTTTTATTTTAGATCTCCTTTCTTACTTCACCAACCTGGTAGATTTGTAATAACAGAAAAAGTAGTAGGAAGATGACAACTATTTGGTATAAAGTCTAGTACACAACTGAGTTTGTGTTTATTTCAAGGAGAAACAAAGATGACTGAAAATACCTGTTGTCCTCTATTTTTTTTCAAATCGGAAAACATGGAACCAGGCAAAAATGAGGTGAAATTTTACAACAAATTAAGCTAGGGTGATAAAATCCATGGGGGAAGAGAAGGAGATTAAATGACATTAAAAAATATCCAAGACTTCATTTGATTAACTTTAATCTAATTATAAAAAGTCACTGCTCAGTTCCCAACCAAACAAGGAGACCTCAGAAGGTTTAACTAACAGGGAGTTGAAAAAAAAAAAAAGAAGAAGAAAGAAAAAAAGAAAAAAAAAAGTTGGTTAGAGAAGTAAAAATAATGCTGAATTAAAGCACTTGGAGGCCAATGGCTTTGAACCTGGGCTTCACCAGTCATTCCAACCAGCGAGGCCGTCTGCAGAGGTTTGGGCTCTTGTTAACAGAGCCCTCATTGTTTCCAAGGCAGTTAGAAAAATGCTGCTTTATATCTCCTCACACCACAGGCTCCGTGCACAGCCCCGAGAAAAGGCGGCTGAGAGTGTACAATCCACAGGAAGAAAAAAAATGCATGGATATATACACAACCCTTAACCTCCTCACCAACCCCCCCATACAGAAAAACACATTTTTCTGCTATAAACTACCTCAAACTCAATTCCTGGCTCACAAACTGTGGTAAAGGATGTTATGGTGGTGCATAATTTATAACTGGAAATTTCTGATTCATGTGGGATTTGGGGCATTTCTTTGCCCTTTACCCACTGCCTCTCCATTTCCACCTCAAGCACAGGGAGGTGAAAGCCGTCAGGCAGTAGGGCCAATGCCATCAGGCAGTGAGGAGATAAACACTGCATTTTTGAGAGTGCAGTTATTCCACACCTGTTTAAAATGTTTATACAGTAATTAAAGATTAATGCTTATTCCAGACCAGATAAATATTAGACAGTGCATGTGTGTATATACATATATGAATCTGCAATGCTGCAGAGAACAAAGATTTTATTGTATCAAGCTTACTTAGAGAAGGGTACATGTTTTAGAAAAGCCTGAGCTTCACAGAGTTTACATTACAGAGGGGGAAAAAGGCTTAAAAATGTTAAGTGGTTGGAGCTACTGAGTGCCATACAGAAAGCAGGTAGATAGCTGTGAGTATGAGCTAATTCTGTTGCTAATCGTTCGGTTTTCTATTTACTGAAGAGTGGGCCTCGGTTTATTTCCAACGAGCAGTCAGTTCAATGGGTCAACTCTAACTTGCTTACTAAAGTTCAACAATTAAAATCTGCTGAGACCATGACAAGGAAAACATTTAAGTTTTTTTTTTTAATTACTAACTATATGATAACAAGTTTTATTCCTAATTTTGAAAGAGCAAAGCAATAAACTGGTTTTGGTTATGAGCTCTGGGCCACATTACAGCATCATCATCCTCCGAAAAGAGTGGGAAGCCAAGTGTGAACAGAGCAGAAGCTGTGGTGGTGT
>ML099242.1:5075-20399 GCA_003697995.1 Taxidea taxus jeffersonii
TTATGGTTAATCAGAAGAGGCAATTCATACAACTACACTAGACCTAAGGTTTTGTTTGTTATTTGTTTCATGGAGTTACTTTCCAGGAAAAAGAAAAGAATTTAAGCCCAGTGAGTTTTTAAGTACAAACCAAGCGAACATTTAAAGTTTAGCTTCGTCCTGATGTCTTTTGGTTTTGTTTGTTTGTTTTTAAGATTTTGTTCATTTATTTGACAGAGAGCAAGAGCACAAGCCAGGGGGAGCAGCAGAGGGAGAAGCAGGCTTCCTGCTGATCAGGGAGCCCCATATGGGGCTCCATCCCAGGGTTCTGGGATCATGACCTGAGCTGAAGGCAGGTGCTTAACCGACTGAGCCACCCAGGCACCCCTGTTTTGTTTTTAATTAGGTTATGTCCTCATTGCAGTCCGTAAAAACTATTTCAAAATTGTTTCAATGGCTGGGGCATTGTTCCTCCTATAATGTAAATTGAAAGAAAGGAAGATAAAAAATATAATGCATAATCACAACTGTAACCTATAGACGAAAAACAAGAAGGAAATAGAAAATGTTAATGGTTATTTTGGGTCTATGGATTTTTATGGCTTAGGGTCTTTTTTTTTTCCTTGCACTGGACATGTATTATTTTGTAATCAAAAAATTTTTTATTAAAAGTCACACTTTTGTTGAATCAAAATGCCGATTTTCAAAACAATGAACTTTACTTTTTTTTTCTTTTTTTTTTTAAAGATTTTATTTATTTATTTGATAGACGGAGATCACAAGTAGGCAGAGAGGCAGGCAGAGAGAGAGGAGGAAGCAGGCTGTCCGCAGAGCAGAGAGCCCGATGCGGGGCTCTCGGGGCTCGATCCCAGGACCCTGGGATCATGACCTGAGCAGAAGGCAGCAGCTTTAACCCACTGAGCCACTCAGGTGCTCCTGAACTTTACTTTTTAATGAGCCAATTAAGATGTTCAGTTCCTTATTTTAAAAAATTGGTTTTGAACTCGTTCATAAATACATGTGGTCAAGTTCAGTGGCCAATTTGCAGAAGGATATACCAACTTATTTAATAATTATTATCGACTCTAAAATCATTTTAAAAGGTTTCATAGTGTTTTTCTCAATTAGTTGAGGCTTTTAAATGAATGCTGCCATTCATCAATTCAAGGTTAATGGGAAATAACAGGGAAATTTGGAGACTTCAGTGGAAGAGAAAAAAGAAATTTTATCATTTCTGAATTTTAAATTGTTTTTAAATTTCTGAAATCTTTACCTTTAGAATAAGAATGAGAAGTGTACTTTGCCATTGTTAAGATCTGCAATGAATGGTAGGATATATTGACCTCGCTGATCTTCTCTTTGCTGGGCAAATAGTGAATAAGATCCTCTTCATAATCAGTCCGCTTAATGATCAGTAAATGGCTTAAGTTCACTTTGCTATGCTAGTCTCTTATATCCTGCCCAGGGATAGGTAAATAGAAAAACAGAGTGGGAGCAAAAAGCCTTATTTGGAACAGTTTTGAAATCATGTATCATTATAGTTATAGTTGAACCAAGTGACATTGGCAGTACTCTTTCCATCCTTCAGTGTTTTCATCTTTATGCACTGAAAAAGTGATTAGGAGAGACCTGTGATATTACACCTTTTTCTTCATATTCATGCTCAAAAAAAAAAAACCACCTTAATTTGGTAAATATTTTTGTATCTTTCAGAATATGATGCTCTGGCTAAAGTGATCCAGCACCATCCAGACCGGCATGAGACATTAAAGTAAGTTTAGAGTTTACTTTGAAAGGAACTAATCTTTATAAATTTATAAATGTTTATATGCTAGCCTGTCATTCCATTTTTATGGGAGTACATAATATGTTTCAGAAGGAGGGGTCAGATCTTCCAAATTACATATTCTACTACCAGTTGATTGAGTTTTTCCTTCCTCTGATATTACTGTCAGTAGTTCTAAAATAAATGAATATATATATATTGCAAATGAAACTAGATAAAATATGGTAGACTGTATGTATAGTACAATACTAAATGAGCAATTTAAAAGAACAAACTAGAAGGGTGGTGGGGTTACATTATATGTTTAAATTAAAAAAAAAGCTTAAAAAAAAATAAAAGAACAAACTAGATATACACTTCTTTTTTTTTTAGGTGTATGCTTGTTAAACTCAGATCTTAGGGGCACCTGGGTGGCTCAGTCTATTAAGTGTCTGCCTTTGGCTCAGGTCATGATCCCAGGGTCCTGGGATTGAATCCCGCATCAGGCTCCCTGCTCAGTGGAGAGTTTGCTTCTGTGTCTGACACCCCCAGCTTGTGCTAGTGCTCTCTCTCTCCCTCTGTCTCTTAAATAATTAAAATCTTAAAAAAAACCTTAGATCTTCAAAATATTATCAGTGAAAAGAAAAATAGAAGACATAATGAATTTTAAGTTACTCCTAAGTTTCTGTAACACATACAGAATAATAACCATTTATAAAAGTTAACCCCCCCATTATATACTAATACTGTATATTATTTAGAGGGACAAATATATGTATGGAAAAGGATTGGAGTGGTGAAGTAATTGCCTGAGTAAGGAGTAAAGGAGGAAAAAAGGTCTGTGTTAGCCAATAAGGTTCTAAGAGGATTTCAAATTAATCTGTAATATTTCATTTCTTTTACCAAGGGCGGGGGGGGGGAAGACCTTATTTTCTATCAAATAAGTATAATAAAATGTTAAAAATTATCAGTTCTTTTGGTGTGATATTCTATCGTGTGTGTTTTCTTAGGTTTTAAAACGTTTCTAGAAATTTGATTTCAATTAAAAAAAGTATATACTTAGAATTTAAAAAGACATCATCCCTAGCTTCAAAGTTTCATCATAATGGAGTATAATAACTTCTTATCCTTTTTTTTTCTTTTAATTTTTAAAATCCTATTTAGTAACTAAAAAGTTAGGTATTAACTGTGACTTCTGTTCCCCCAGTTAGCAAACTGTAACACTGTTTTATTGTTTTCAGGGAACTAGAGTCTCTTGGAAAAGAACTAGAGCATCTTTCACATATTAAAGAAAGTGTTGAAGATAAGGTATCTGTACACATACATTGGTCTCTATGATATGTGTATAGATCAATGTGTATTAATTTTGTTCTTGTTAACACAGCTGGAATTGAGGCGGAAACAGTTTCACGTTCTACTTAGCACCATCCACGAACTTCAGCAAACGCTAGAAAGTAAGTAGAAGTAGTCACAGAAGAAATGTTTATAAAGACTTTTCAGTGATCCAGGGGCATGCCTTCTAAAATATACATCTTGTTGAGAGAGTAGACCTTCAGTTTCAGAACAGAAGTATAGTTGGATGATGTTAGAAGTACTCAAGCTGTTCAGGTTTCTGCATATATGATTTAAAATACATGTCCAGTGGTTCACATTAAGAGAAATTTAAGGAAGATAGATATTTAATTCTTCTTGGTTTATTACAGTTTATTGCTATAAAGTAACAATTCAGGATCCAGGCAGGCAGTGGGCAGTGAGTGGAGTAATAGTGCATAATAAGCACATTTGTATAGTCGGTAAATGGAAGGTGCTTTGGGAAACTGGAGACTTGTCTTTGTATTGACTGTCGCCAATTGGAAATGTCTGTTATCTGACCTCCTTATTGTTTTTACGAAAAACCTGAAACCTAGATTTTTTTTAACATGTTCTATCACATAAGTTTTACATTTTGACTTAACTAATAAACACCAACAACCAAAATATCACTTTTAAAACCAAACACTGTGTTCGCCGATGACAGTCATAGGCTGCCATTTTGCCATCTTTGTTTTAGACATATTGGGCTCATAAAGGATAAAAATGTTGTCATGTATTCATTAAACATATAATTTAAGCAAATTAGACTAAAGTTTTATGGCTCTTTCTCAATTGCAGATGATGAAAAGCTCTCAGAGGTAGAAGAAGCTCAAGAAAACACCATGGAAACAGATCCTAAGCCATAGACAGGCTAATGGTTCACCCTTCCAAGAATGCAGAAGTAACAACATGCTCCTAGTGCATTCAGAATTTGTTGTGCTCTTCAGATATCTAAAGTTCTGGCAGTAAACTACTTTGCTTTTAAATAATAATGCACAGTTCATTCCAGTTTCTTTACACAAAGGAAAAAAACTTCAGTATAGATTTGTTTGTATTGAAATGTGTTTTTTATTCTTAAAAGGTAGGAAGCGATATCCAAGAATGTTTAATAAAATGTTTTCAAGCCAGATATGTTTGTTCTCATTAGTTTTCTAAGTAGTTTTTATAAAATAAATTGAGAATTGTGAGAAAGTGGCATTTCTAGGATGTATTTGAAAAAAAATGAGTCAGTCTGGAAATCATTACCATCTTTGAAAATGGAGTTTGTGAGTTGGCTTCATGAGGGCTTTTACTTGTGAAATTGTGTTCGAAGTGTCTGTGGTGTGTACTCATTTGGCAAGAGGTTCCCTGATCTAACAGTCAGTGGTATAAGAAGTAATTATAAGATGCAAAGTAAATCAATCATGCATTGCCTTCTAGATCTCTCAATGTAATGCTTAAGCAATGTGGTTGTTAAACATTTTGTTGATATGTTTTCTTCTACTATTTCATTTTTTAGGAGTCATTTTCAGTAGAAAAAACATATTGACAAAGAAAAAATTATCTCAGAAAAATAGTCTATTAAGATGGCCAGTCTTGCATAAACAATTTCATGATCTTAAAAATTAAGCTAAGGCTGAATCAGTTGTAATTTTCTTAAGTAGTGAATTTAATGTTCTGTACTTGTTAGCTTCCATCCATATCCATTTCTTTTAGTTCGGAAACATGACACTTCGCATGAATCATACCTTAAACAATGTTACATTTTTATAATTTTAGTAAGAATTCTTATCTTTAAGTATGAAAGTTTAAATTTAACTCAGTAGTAGTCATATTATAAGTGTCATAATACCGTTAAATGCTTCCTCTAATTTCATCTGGCAAATCCTGGGAGAAATTTCTTTGCAGAATTGCTATGCCCTGATAAATGTTTCTGTTTTCCAATATTAATAAGAATTATGAAGCAAAAATTTGCTTAACATGGACTCAGAATTAAAAATCAGTTGTCCAAAAAAGGATTTTTTTAAGGACTATTGGACAAAATATTCTAAGAAATTTCCATTTCCCCAACCGATAATTCACTAGAGAGATTTATTCAGGATTATGTACCAAAAGATAAGAATTCCTATAGAGATAACTCTTATGCAGTCAGCAACAGAATCAGAAGCAGCAGCAAGTACATGGGAAACATACATTTTTCAATTTATACTTCCTCATGGTTCTCTTGGACATCCTCTGGAACTGCTTCGAAGACTGAAGAATTTCATCCCCTAGAAATTCACACTGTTGAAGCTCAGCATGTCTTTGGGCCAATAACTTCATGGATTTATCTGTCACTGTCTCTATGAGGTCATCCACCTATGACAGATGCAAAGAAATGTAGCCGTATGTGGGAAAGCCTTGTCACAGCCAACGGAACGGTGGTTTTTCCTGAGAGACAACTTCAGGAACCAGTGGACGTTTTGCAAATCCCAAAGTATTATTCTAATTCATGTACTAGCAAACAGAGCTTGAAAGGATGCATTTACCACCCAGTGGTAAAGACGATCTCAGTTCTTCTCAAAAGAAGCCTTTGTGCATGCCTTCATTTTAACTGAATTCACTTAATATTTATTAGGCACAGAGCATCATCCTAGGTGCCCCTAGCAATCCTTTAGCCACTCTCAGGATGCCCCCTACTAAAGTTACTTCTTCATGCTAATCATTAATTTCATCCCACAGCCCTGCCTCTAGTAGGGCTGTGTATTCAGTTTAATCTGGCCCTCTGTGATGCTTCTGAAACACAAAGTAAAAGCCTTTGTCCATTACCTGCATCTGAAGTTTTCCTACTGTCAAATCTGATTTTCGGAGGATGTTTTCCACGCTACGTTTCTTTTTTTTAAGTGCTGGAAAGTGCGATCTCTTTTTTGATGAATACGGAACCTATCATAATGCAAAAACACATCAGATTAAGAAGTACTGACGTTATTTCTGTGACAGTGCTTAAATAAGAATTCTCGCCCTTCAGATATTCTCGTATAAACTGAACATGTGCCACATAACAATGTTGGGTTGGAGAGCATATTCATATTATTCTCCACGCCCCATGTATCTCCTTTGTGCCCAGAGCTCTCTTTGAAGAGATCTATAGGGTGCAGAGAAATGAGATTGTCTGGTTCTGAAAGAGTATATAGCGTCAGGAAAAAAGCAGGTCACTCACAAGGGGAAAAAGAAGAAATTGCCTCTGCAGCCGCTGAGCACAGTGAGAGTGTGGGGCTGCTGAGGACCAGTGTCCCAGAAAGCTCATTATCACTGGATCTAGTTGTTAATTTGGTCTCTTTTCTGCAGGTTTCCTTATTTTCGTGGCAGACATGTCTCCAAACATAAAAAGAAGGCTCTGGGTTCTTTTCGTCCCATGCCTGATACTTCTCCTATTGTCCCTGGCTTGCTGCTTCTAAGTACCTGTCTTAATAGTGTTGCTATTGGAAATCATTCCTAGGTCACAGCTCCTAGCTAATAGGCCCCTTTTAGACTTACTGGGTTCACTCTTCCTTCTCCTTGTGCTTAGTGACTTGCACTGAGACTGTTGTGAAACCGACACAAAGTGGGATGTGGGACCACATCTGGGACTTACCCTGTGTCTGAGTTTACAAATGAGTCTGCTGACCCACCACTCTGCCCTGCCAGCTTGCCCAGGCTCACATGTCACTTGTAGGACCCTCCCCAATCCGTCTATATATATATAGTTGGACTCCTCTTTTTCCCTCGCCCATAAAATCCAGTACTTTTTCCTACTGAACACTTAACCACATGGGGTAATTCCTAAGTTATTTCTGTTTTTGTTGAATACCACTGTTCTGGAGTCAAATGCCTGGATGGTCCAGGAAGCTTGTATAAAACAGTACCAGTTGCAGCTGGTGGTGTACTGGAGACAATGTGCCTTTTGCCAAGGGGCCAGCCTCTGCATGTCTCCTGCTGTTAACATGAGGAATTGTGGGCCTAGTGTTTCTAAATCCTATTTTTCAAAAGAAGGCTTAAAGTCCAGATTAAAAAAAAAAAAAATAGTCGCATTTTTAAATCTAACTGATTAATGCAAACATGTTGTTGAGATTCTGAGAGCTAAATAAAACCCTTCGCAACCTTTTAAGTCTTTTGCTGAACAGCAAATCCCACTGTAACCAGATGTATCCTTTTTTTTTCTTTTTTTGGTCAGAGATGTTTGTCCTAAGAATTATTTCTCTACACTGAAGTCATTTCTATCATCCTCCACAAGTTTTAAGGTTTTATCTTTTCCACATAGATCTATATATAACCCAATAGGAATTAACTTTTGTATATGGTGTGAGATGGGCATCAAATTTCTTTTTTCCCATATGAACACCTACTTGTCCCAGTGCCATTTATTTAAAAGGTTATCCTGGGGCACCTGGGTGGCTCAGTGGGTTAAAGCCCCTGCCTTCGGCTCAGGTCATGATCCCAGGGTCCTGGGATGGAGCCCCAAATTGGGCTTTCTGCTCAGCGGGGAGCCTGCTTCTTCCTCTCTCTCTCTCTCTGTCTCTCTGCCTACTTGTGATCTCTGTCTGTCAAATAAATAAATAAATCTTTAAAAAAAGGTTATCCTTACCTCAATGCCCTGCAGAGCTGTGGTTTAATACCTATCCCCCTTACTAGATCATAAATTTCACAGGCCAGGAATATGTCCATTGGATCACCTTTAGAGTTCCCAAATCTAGAAATTGCCTGGTACGTAATAGGAATACAGTAAATGTGAACCTGTCACACAAAAGGCAAAATTCAAAACTAATATTGGTGCCCTCTGACAATGATACTCTACTCTGGAGCAGCTCTGTTCCATAGAACTTTCTGCAAAAACAGAAATTCTCCTTATTGGCTAATACAACAACCACAAGCCGCATGTTATTATTGAGCAACTTGAAATGTAGTCAGTGCAACTGAGGAGGTGAACTTTTATTTGATTTTAATTAAATAGTCACATATACTTAGCGGCTTCCATTTTGGACAGTATGATTAGTATTTAGCACAGAAATTAATAGTAAAGACTCTAGAGCCAGATCTGCCTGGATTTGAAACCTGTCTCTGCCACTTATCTAAGCAAATTATTTAACCTCTCCGTACCATCCCTAAAATAAGGGTAGTATTGATACCAACCTTCTTTTCTTTTTTAAAAAAGATTTTATTTTTAAATAATCTCTACCTGCAACATGGGACTCGAATTCATAAATCCGAGATCAAGAGTCCCAGACTCTTCAGACTGAGTCAGCCTGGCACCCTTATTGCTACCTACCTTATAGGACTGTTGTAATTATTATCTGAGTTGATATTTCGAAAGTACTTAAAATTGGAACAAAGTCAGCTCTAAGTAAATGTTTGTCATATTCAAAAATAGCAATTCAGGTGATTTTTTTAAAAAGGGCAATTTAGGCTGTACATTTGCACAAATAAAGACACTCTTGGTTTGGACACTTAGATTTTCTACTATCACACAGTCTGTACACGTGACTATCTTTCAATTACAATGAAATAAAATTAAAAATTCAACTTTTTAGGGGCACCTGGGTGGCTCAGTGGGTTAAAGCCTCTGCCTTCGGCTCAAGTCATGTTCTCAGGGTCCTGGGATGGAGCCCCACATTGGGCTCTCTGCTCAGCAGGGAGCCTGCTTCCTCCTCTCTCTCTGCCTGCTTCTCTGCCTAATTGTGATCTCCATCTGTCAAATAAATAAATAAAATCTTTAAAAAAATTTTTTTAAATTCAACTTTTTAATTGCATTGGCCACATTTCGGGTTCAAAAGTTACATTTAGGGTGCCTGGGTGCCACAGTCAGTTAAGCATCTGATTCAGGGTTTCAGCTCAGGTCCTGATCTCAGGGTCATGCGGTTGAGCCCTGCATGGGGCCTTGTGCACAGCACAGTCTGCTTGAGATTTTTCTTTCCCTCTCCCACTGCGCCTCCCACTTGTGCTCTCTCTCCCAAATAAATAAAGCTTTAAAAAAAAAAAAGTCACATGTGGTTAATGGATATTGGCTAACATATACTTCACAAAGTTCTACAGAGCAGTGCTGGTCTAGTGAATTTCTCTCCATGCAGTATGCATCATTGACCTGATGCTGATGTACAGACTTGTTACTTGTATAGCTGAGAAGTCAGTATAAAGCTCAGAACTCCACTGTTGCCCCAATGATAGTAGAAGCTGAACCATTTGAGCCCAGAAGTAGAGGAATCAGACCTGGAACCCCTGCTTGCTGTGTCCTCAGGTCTTGGATAGGAGGATACAAGCAGCAGGTATAAAGGCTTTTACCTTCATAAACTTGGCTTTTACCATACCCCTAAACATGAACTTACATGCAAGCCTTTAGAAGTAAGTTTGTTTTAGCCCTGTACCTTTTGCAGTCCTGAAGGAAGGGATGTCACCGATAACCTCTTGGTTGTCCTCCTAGCCCGGAGCAGTGTATTTCCTTGGGTTATCTCCTCTGTCTCTGCTTCTACAACATCAAGTTGTATAGTCGCTTAGAGAGAAGGGAGGGAGGAAAGAACCTGTAAGGATCTCAGAGATAAGCTTTTTCTTTCTTTCTTTCTTTTTTTTTTTTAAAGATTTTATCTATTTATTTGACAGAGATCACAAGCAGGCAGAGAGGCAGGCAGAGAGAGAGGAGGAAGCAGGCTCCCTGCTGAGCAGAGAGCCCGATGTGGGGTCCGATCCCAGGACCCTGAGACCATGACCTGAGCCGAAGGCAGAGGCTTAACCCACTGAGCCACCCAGGCACCCCTCTTTCTTTCTTTTTTTTAAAGATTTTATTTATTTGAGGGAGATGGAGAGAGAGAGAGAGCAGGGCGGGGTTGGGCAGGGCAAAGGGAGAGGGAGAAGGAGGGAGTCAAAGGCAGCCACTTAACGGACTGAGCCATCCAGGCGCCCCACAACGATAAACTTTCTTATTAAGACAGTATTCCAAAAAGACTGCATCTCATGCTGCCTCAGTGGCTTTTTCTCATCGGGTTAAAGACAAAAAAGGACTTTGCTTTTTCTAATCTTATATTTTTTCCTATAAACATTTGCCTTTTCTTATGGTCATGACCTCATTGGTCACCAACCTGTTTTGGCAAGGTGGTTATGTCTCTTTGAGACTTCAGTTTTGCCCTTTGTTACTTTTTCCTTTAACTATTGTGGAATTAGAAAAAGTAACCTTCTTGTGTAAGATGATCCCTTGAGTACATGTTACTGATTGAAGGAGTCCTTAAAGTGACTCATTCTCTAGCACTGTGGCTCAAGGCTCTGTCACCACATTACTGCATTCATTGTTTTTCTCATTTTCCAGGAGCTGTGTGAACCCTGGCCTCCTAGATATTTTTCTTTACATCAGTTCAGTTCTTAACATAATAAATGCTTTTTTGAAGGTAACTTTAAGACACCAGCACAAATCAAAAACAGGTGTCATAAATAGGCATTAAAATTAATATGGCAGGGGTGCCTGGGTGGCTCAGTGGGTTAAAGCCTCTGCCTTCGGCTCAGGTCATGATCCCAGGGTCCTGGGATGGAGCCCCAAATTGGGCTTTTGCTCAGTAGCAAGCCTGCTTCTCCCTCTCTCTCTCTGCCTGCCTCTCTGCCTACTTGTGATCTCTGTCAAATAAATAAATAAAATCTTAAAATAAGATTAATATGGCAAAAACAAGATGTCATTGCCTGTGGATGGCACTAAATTTGAGATTATTCTCCTTTTCATTAAAAAAAGAGGGCAGCAAATGAGACTTTTAATTCCTGTTGTCAAAAAGATTGACAGGAACATTGGGGAAGAGGTGTTCGGTATTCACTCTGTGTTTCAGGGCCTTCCTGCTGTGCTCACACCTTCAGCCATCTTGTCTTGCTTGGTCCATTGATGGACTTCACTAGAAGTGGTGGCTCCTAATCAGTGAATGGGGATCTGCCCTCAGAGCAGGTGAACACCCCAGGGACTCTTCCCTCTCCCTGCCCTCTGCTATCCAGCTCTTCCCCAAATCTTACAACTTCTACCTATGAGTGCTTCTCCCTTTCTTCCCCATCCCCACTGCCGCAATTAACTAAGCTACTATCCTTCCTTGCCTGAATCAATGTAGGAGGCTTTTTGCGGTTCAGCTATGGCCCTCCTCCCATCCAGTCTCCGCTCTGCAGCCTGAGCTATCTTTCAAAGATACAAATCAGATTATATAAATCCCCAGCTTGAAAGTATTTGATGCTTTCTTAGCAAAAAGTTAAAAATTCTTAGGAGAAAGTTAAAAATTGTTAATGTGACTTACAACACCCTGACCACCTTATTCCCCAGCCTTTCCCTGGCTGAATTACTTCCATTTTCTTATTATACCCTGTGTTCTCTTAACACTGGGAGGTGAATATGCTCTCCCTTCCTCTTGCAAAACTCTTCCCACATCTGACTCTAGTTGTCCTTCAAATCTCAACTGAGTTGTCCCTTTTTCGGGCAGGCCTCTCAGGGGTAATTATCTGCCTAATGTTGGAACATCCCTCCAGGAGGGCAGGGACCATGTCTGTTCTATCTGCTACTCTATGCCTAATTGTGTGGCAAACACATAATAAGTATTTGGCAAATATTTGTTAAAAATGTTGCAAGGGTCTATGGGAAAGATCCACTATCTTTGGGCTATAGGTGAGAATGTCATAATATTAGAGCTGTGTCCTAAAAGACAGGTTTCCTGAAGAAATCTTGGTGTAGAGATTGGTTAGTCCAACTAAGATGAGAAAATAAGCCAATGTTCACAGAGGAGGAGGAGGAACTGATCCTGTTTCCTGCTAGGCTCTTCAACTCTACACCCATCAGAATAGAAACATGCCATTTTTGTTATTGTCAATGAAAACAGACAGGTGAATCTATACTAGGTAATGGCTAGATGCTTGGATGCTAGCATCTGTGACTGCTTTTCCCAGGAGGGGATGGGGGGGTTTGAAAGGGTCATCAGTCAGCTGGGAGTCATCAGTTTTTTTGGGAGGTGGGGGCTTGTTTCCTGGAAAAAAATACTCACTAGGTATGCAGCCTCATCACTGTGTGAAATATGGGATCCTGTGTGGATTCCCTACAGGTACTACTAGAAGGGCCATATTGGTTTCCTGATGCTCTCCTATAAAGGACATTTAAGTGAATTTGTCCTGTACAACACTGTTATGGTGGACACAGGATATAACATGATGGGTTTGCCATGTTAGGGCAAGAGGTTAATAATGGATGTGGGTGGGGTAAGCAGAGAGGATATCTGGGAAGTCAATTTCTGTATCTTTTGTTCAATTTTTCTAGTAAACCTGAAACTGCTCTTAAAAAAAAAAAAGTCCCAGGCACCCCACAACGATAAACTTTCTTATTAGACAGTATTCCGAAAAGACTGCATCCCATGCTGCCTCAGTGGCTTTTTCCCTTCGGGTTAAAGACAAAGCTACAGAGAAGAATGTGAATTTTAATGGCATTGTGAGTCATAACTCAGAGGACACCCCCCCAACAACAGGAAGTAGATACAATAAAAGCAAATGTCTGGGGTGCCTGGGTGGCTCAGTGGGTTAAGCCTCTGCCTTCGGCTCAGGTCATGATCCCAGGGTCCTGGGATCAAGCCCTGCATGGGGCTCTCTGCTCAGCAGGGAGTGTGCTTCTCTCTTTGTCTCCACCTGCCTCTCTGCCTACTTGTGATCTCTGTCAAATAAATAAATGAAATCTTTAAAAAAAAATAAAAGCAAATGTCTGTTATGACTTACCAATCATAAATTTTATTCATAGAATTCTCCCCACACCCTCCACTGTTGGAAAGTAGCTATTTGAAAGACTGTATTACTACTTTTTCCAGAAACAAAATAAAAGAAAAATCCCACTTTAGTTTAATATTTTAATGTATATGCATATAGCCATATATGTATATATATGCATGTTTAAATAAAAAGTGGCTTTAGAACAGTTAGTCCACGAATTGGACTGGGAGGAACCTCAAAGACAATATAATTCAGAACTTTTAAAAATGTCTGTACAGGCAAGTCACCTGTGGCTCTTTCTATAATGCAGATTCTGACTCAGTAGACCCAGGCAGGGCCTGAGATTCTGAATTTCAGACAAGCTCCCAGGAGAAGCCATACTTTGGGGTAGCAAGGAAAGCCATCCTAACTTCACTGTTCCTCTTGGCCTTGACACTTAATGATAAGTTGCCTTTGATTACCATTCTGTGACAGCTTTCTCGTTCTTGGTTTGGCAAATAACCTGGGGGCTGGAAGCTCCTTGACAATTCTAGGAAGAAGGCTCTGTGTGTTGGAAAGAAAGGATTCCTTTTGGTTAGCGGAGACCCCTCTGCCAACACTTGCCCACTTGCTTCTCCATTTGTGGGACAGCACCTTTCCTAAAACTGTCTTCATTTTTCTCATCACATTTTTTCTTTGGTTTTGCTGGCTTTCATGAAATTCCATGTCACTATCAGCAGGTGATTCTTCTTTGGGGACCAGTACGTTTTGTTTTACTAAGTTGGTGGACACGGCTCCATGCCACCTAAACGAAATAAAGAAGAATTTGTGTTAAGGAAATTGGAAAGTCAAAAACAAACAATTAAAATAATCAAAACCCAAACTTGAACTGTGAACAAATGATCCAATTCCAAACAATAAAACTGAACACCAAGAACCAAATCACAGACAAACAAAACTAAAGCAGCTCTTCTGTGTTTTGTGATCCAACTGTGGTTACGTGCATTCTGGCCACTACCTCATTCTCTCCTCATAGCTCCATAAGAGGTAGGCTATACTCTCATCTTCATGGCACTAATGAGTTAACTGAAACATAGAGAGGTTAATTGACCAAGCATAGAAGGCAGATCTTAATCCAGGTCTCTGATTGTTAGAACACATATTGGCAAATTGGTAACCTCCTTTCAATGATGGCTAGATGTCGTTTTTGCTGGACTAGGTGGCTTCGGTCTACTGTGATGAAAGATGAGTGATGGCGAGGGTACTGAATAAGGTCTGTAATCTCCAAGGCCCTGTAAATGATGCATGTATATAAAACACTCATTTAGGTAGAATAACTCTAAACTCTTGTTTCTAAGATTCCAAAGAGTCATACACCATCTTCATCATGTCGGCCTATTTTAGTAATATAAACAGGTAATGAGGGCATCTGGGTAGCTCAGTTGGTTGAGCGTCCCACTCTTGATTTTGTCTCAGGTCATGATTTCAGGGTCCTGGGATTAAGCCCTGAGTCAGGCTCTGCACTCAGCAGGGAATTTGCTTGAGATTCTCTCTCTCCCCCTCTTTGGGCCCCTGCCCCCATTCGCACTCTCTAAACAAACAAATAAACAATCTGAAAAAATACAAACATGTTTCTTAATAATGTTCTATGCACTAAACACTATTCTAAGTTTTTCATGTGTTTTATGTAATTTACCCCTCATCTTGTCAACTCTGTTTTGCAAATGAAGAGATTAAAGCTTTGAAAGAGGAGAGCCTGGGTGGCTTAGTCATTCCTTAAGGGTCTGCCTTCAGCTCAGATCCTGATGCCAGGGTCCTGGGGTCGAGCCCCACATCAGGCTCCCTGCTCAGCAGGAAGCCTACTTCTCCCTCTCCCACTTCCTCTGCTTTTGTTCCCTCTCTCACTGTGTCTCTCTCTGTCAAACAAATAAATAAAATCTTTTAAAAAATTAACATTTGAAAGATTAAATAACTTAGTGCAGGTGATCTGATCCTAATGTCTGTGTTACTCACTATTCTAAAATAAACATCCTCGGGGAGCCTGGGTGGCTCAGTGGGTTAGGCCTCTGCCTTGGGCTCAGGTCATGATCTCAGGGTCCTGGGATCAAGCCCCACATCGGGCTCTCTGCTCAGCGGGGAGCCTGCTTCCTCCTCTGTCTCTTTGCCTGCCTGTCTGCCTACTTGTGATCTCTGTCTGTCAAATAAATAAATAAAAATCATTAAAAAAATAATAAATAAAATAAAGTAAACATCCTCTACAGCATCACACCATTATTTAGCTAATATTCTTCCTCAATGAGCTTTTGTTTTTAGTGTCATCCAAAGCAATAATATCCAAAAAAAATCCCAGGGATTTAAAAAAAATTAAACTTTTTATTTTGAGGTAGTAGTAGTTTCACAGACAGTTGTAAGAAATAATACAGGGAGATTTGCCCAGTTTCCTCCAATGGCAAACTCTTGCAAAAGTGTAATTATCACAGTATTGATACTTTTAAGGTACAGAACATTTCCATCACCACCAGGCCCTTCATGTGTTATGGCTGCACCCACTCACCCCC
>RCUC01118736.1:0-19925 GCA_003697995.1 Taxidea taxus jeffersonii
TTTCTGACAAGCGCTTTGTGAGACTTTCAAAAGGTGCCCACGGGTGGGGAAGTGAAAGGAGGAGGGGACGGGGAAGAAACTGCTGCTTTATTTCGAGCCTTGCTTGAACGGCTTCTTGGCGGTTACTGCTCCCGTTTTGCTGAGTCAGAAGCATCTCCCAGCTGCTCACCGGAAACACAGCTGTTGGGCGAAAATAACCACAGAGCCGAGCATCGTGCACCTTCCAGAAAAGAGGGCAGAAAACCTCAAAACAAAAGAGAAAAATACGAAACAATAAAAGAGGCACCGTCGAGAACTCGCTGCAGCTCTCCCCTCACGCAAGCTGGCGGCTCTGAGGCCGAGAAGAGTCGGGCTGCTTTTCCGCTTCGGTGGGTTGAACAGTGCCCCCTCCCAAAAGAGAGGTGGCCGTGTCCTAAGCCCTGGAAACTGTGAATGTGATACACCTGGAAAAGGGGTCTTTGTGGATGCAGTCAATTGAATGATCTCAAGAGGAGATTATCCTGGATTACCTGGGTGGGCCCTAAATCCAATGACAGGTGTCCTTGTGAGAGCGAGGCAGAGGGACATCAAACAGAGAACACACAGAGACATACTGAGGGCAAGGCCGGGTGAAGGTAGAGGCAGAGGTGGGCATTATATGCAGCTACAGGCCGAGGAACACCAAGGATTTGTAATGGCAGCCACAGGAAATTAACAGAGCACCCCCAGATTCCACTTGCTGGGTCCTGTCCCCAGCCACTCCTCTCCCCTCGTCTGGACTGAAAACGTTCACAGCATCTCACTCTCGAGGTGTCTTACACAGACACTGAGCTTCCCTTTCCTCTGGGCTTTCTGAATATCAGGAAGGACTTGAGGACTCCAGGGACTCGGCAGGAACGCTGGGATCCCTGGGTCTGGATAAGACTCTGTGGCAGGCCAGGCGTGGGACCTCGTCCCCAAGCCATCATTCACATTGTTCCTTAGAAAACGGGCTCTGGGGGTTGAATGCCGGTTCTGCCGCTTACTAGCTGTGTGGTGTGGACTGAGGTTTTCAACCTCTCTGGGCCTCAGTTTCTTCTCTGTACAATGGGAAGATGACCTGAAAAGCACCCTGCTGTGAAACAGAGATGTTGAAAATAATAATTATTGGGCGCCTGGGCTCAGTGAGTTGAGTGCCTGACTCTTGATTTGGGCTCAGGTCATGATCTCAATGTGGTGAGATCGAGCCCCACATCGGGCTCCAAGCTTGGCAGGGAGTCCACTTGGGATTCTCTCTCTCTCCCTCCCTCTGCTCATGTGCTCTCTCTCTGAAGTAAATAAATTCGTCTTTTTTTTTTAAAGAATAATTGTTGTGGGACGCCTGGGTGGCTCAGTTGGTTAAGCAGCTGCTCAGGTCATGATCCCAGCATCCTGGGATCGAGTCCCACATCGGGCTCCTTGCTTGGCAGGGAGCCTGCTTCTCCCTCTGCCTCTGCCTGCCACTCTGTCTGCCTGTGCTCGTTCCTGCTCTCTCTCTCTCTGACAAATAAATAAAATAAAAATCTTAAAAAAATTTAAAGAATAATTGTTGTTAGGGGCGCCTGGGTGGCTCAGTGGGTTAAGCCTCTGCCTTCAGCTCAGCTCATGATCTCAGGGTCCTGGGATTGAGCCCCGCGTTGGGCTCTCTGCTCAGTGGGGAGCCTGCTTCCCCCTCTCTCTCTGCCTATTTGTGATCTCTCTCTCTGTCAAATAAATAAACAAAATCTTAACAAAAAAAAAGAAGAAGAATTGTTGTTAATGCATAACAGAGACTTTAGGGAAATTGGGGGGCAATTGGCGGAAGCCAAAATCAAAGAAGGAGAGAAAGCCCAGAGCTGAGGGTGTGGTGCCAGATCTCCAGGAGGAGCCTGGGGACAGGAGACCCTATCTGGGTTATGTAAGGCTAGGGACCAGGACTGGGAAACCATCGTAAAGCTGGGTCTTCCATGAGTTGGGGCTTATAGGAGCTTCCTCCCACTATGGCTGTAAGAATCGAGTTAGTACATGCAAAGCCATACTTGGGTAAGGCCACACCTGATAGCTCTTACTGTCCAGGGCTTTACAGAAGTGTCATAAAGGTCTGTTGGTTTGGGCAGCTCGCATCTGCAACACCAACTTTTGATGACTGCATCTCAGTTTACCTTTAGGAAACGACCTCTATTCCATGGTCTTATTCCAGAGGAGGATATACAGCCCAGAACCAACCAATCAGAGTCACAGATTAGGTCACAGGTAGGCATGGGAGTGAACAGTTGCTAAGACTATTGGGAAAGAAAACTCTGCTTTTCCCTGGCACTGCTATGTAAGTGGGATACGAGCCTGGAAATATTGGAGGTTATCAGTGCCACCACCTTGAGAGAGCCTACCTGAGGATGATGCAAGAACCAAGGAAAGCTGAGATGAGAGACAGAGATTCCTGATAACATTGAGAACCTGGATCCAGCAGTTCCTGAAACCATCAAAACTTCCCAGTTCCATGAGACAATAAATATTCTTCATGTGTAATTTGAGTTGGCCTCTTACGAACAAAGGCATCCTGACTCCCATGGTATAGTATGTGATAATCTTAGCAACACAAGAAGGGAGGCATTTTATGATGTCCATCTTATGAGAAGAAACTGAAGGTTGGAGACATTTACTCCCTTGTTCAAATCCCACTGCTAGTAAGTGGCAGGGCTGTGATGTGATCCCCTTAGTCATAGGAAGGCAAAAGATGTTGTAGTTGGTACACTGAGGCTTTTGTGTCATGCCTTGAGAAAGTCACAAAAAAATCTCAAGGCCTTCCTTGTGTGGCTCATCTACAAAATAGATGAGTTGGCATATTTTTAATGTTTTCAATAGACATCTATATATTTAACTAAATATATAAATAAATATTAAATATATATTTATATACATAAAGATTACTATGATAATTACTATGATAATTAACCACATGTTTTCTGTCCATAATTAACAGATGTTAGTGTTTTGCATACTTGCTACAGAGGCAAGATAATTTCTGAAAATCCATACAAATTGTTAGATATTGGTTCTAGATTCTGAAAGGCAGACTGAGTCTGGGTAACTTAAAATAAAAAACAAGGGGCACCTGGGGGGCTCAGTGGGTTAAAGCCTCTGCCTTCAGCTCAGGTCATAATCTCAGGGTCCTGGGATCGAGCCCCGCATCAGGCTCTCTGCTCAGCGGGGAGCCTGCTTCCCCCTCTCTCTCTGCCTACTTGTGGTCTCTCTCTCTGTGTCAAATAAATAAATAAATAAATAAATAAATAAATAAATAATAAAATAAAATAAAAAACAAAATTACAAATTCTCTTATCTTTGCTCACATATTTAAAATTTCCGGTATTTGTCATTCCTTGTATAGATCTCAGTTTCCACCTGGTATCATTTTTCTTTAGCCTGAAAAAGAACTTGTAATATTTCTTATGGTGCAAGTCTACTGGTGACAAATGCTACCACCTTTTGTTTGTCTGAGAAAAACATTTTTATTTCACCTTCATTTATTTCTAAGGATAATTTTCACTGAATATAGACTCTTTGTTGACAAGTTTTTGTTTGTTTTTGTTATTGTTGCTTAATTCAACATATTACAGACATCATTCCATTGTCTTTATCACTTGCATTGTTTTTAAGAGGGAAATCAGCAATATCTCTTATCTTTGTTTATTGAATGTAGTATTTCTTTTCATCTTGGCTGTCTTCAAGATTTTCTTTTCATTGCCAGTTTTAAGTAACGTGATTATGATCGCTTTGTTGTTCTTTTCTTTTTGTTTACCCTGCCTACAATTTGTTGAGTTTCTTGGATCTATAGCTTTATAGTTTTTATCAATTTTTGGAACATCTTCAGCCATTATCATTTCAAGTATTTTGTTCTGCCCTCCTTTCCTACTGAGGCTCTGAGTACATGTAGGGTTGACCATCTAATATTGTTGCAGAGGTCCCTGATGCTGTCATCCTTTCCGCCCCTCTTAGTCTTTTTTCTCCTTGTGCTGCATAAGCTTGTATTATTATGTCATCATATCCATTATTTTTTCTCTTCTATAATCTTCAATATGCTAATAAACCTATCCAGTGAAGTTTTTGTTTTAGAGATTGTATTTTTCCTCCTCCAAAGTTGCATTCAGTTCTTTTAAAAAAACTTCCACTTCTCCTTATGTCCATGCTTTCCTTTAAATCTTTGATCATCTTTGTAATAGCTATTTCAAAGTTCATGTCAGTTAATTACATCATCTTTGTCATTTTGGGTCAGTTTATACTGACTGGTAGTTCTCCTGGTAATGGGTCACATTTTCTTGCTTCTTTAAGTGTCTAGTAATTTTATGTTGGATGCTAGACATTATTGATGTTATCTGGTTGAATGTCTAGATTTTTCTCATTTTCCTTTGGAATTCATTTGGCAAAATGTAAGTTACTTACTGTCAGTTTCACTTTTTTTTTTTGAGGCTTCTTAAAAACCTTTACTGAAGTGGACCTAGTGGAGCCTTTCTTCTTTCTCCCTCCCTCCCTCCCTCTCTCTCTCTCTCTCTTTTTTTAAGATTCATTTGTTTTACTTTAGGGTGGGGGACAGAAGCAGAGGGAGAGAGGGAATTCCAAGCAGACTCCCTGCTGACCACAGAGCCCAATGCAGCACTCAATCTCAGGACCCTTAGATCATGACTTGAGCCAAAATCAAAAGTTGGACACTCAACCTACTGAGCCACCCATGCACCCCATGGAGCCTTTCTTCTAAGGCAAGTTTAGCCCTACTACTATGGTGTAACCACACTACTGTCTCTAAAGAATGCCTTGGATGTTCAACAACTTACTTCCATTCTGGTTTGCTAAAACTTGAATGTCTGCCAGTCCTAAGAGAGCTCTGGGAATTATTCAATTTATTCCTCCAGTAGTTGTTCTTTGCCATTCCTATAGCATTCCACTCAGTGCCTGGGCAACTTCATATTCAACCAATCACCCAAGAGCCTCCCAATACAGATTTCTGGTGCCGTGAATCTGTGCAGCACCTGCTTCTCTAGAACTTGGCCTCACAAAGTTCAGTCTCTTCAGTCTCCACATATGATAAGCTATATGTCCTCAACTCAGAGAAACTTCCATGCTCTGCTTGGAATTCCCCTCCCTGTGCTGCAATCCAAAACATACTTCTAGGCAGAAAGCCAAGGTAATCATAGGGCTCACTTCATTGTCTAAATTTTTTCAGGGCTCACAGTTCTGCACTGCCTGTTGCTCAATGTCTGAAAACTGTTGTTTCATATATTTTTTTCAGCTTTCTAGTTGTGTACAGATGGGAAACAAGTCTGGTACTAGTTATTTCATTATGGCTGGGGGCAGGAATTGACTCTAACTAACTTAAGCAAAAAGGGGGTGGGGAGGAAGAGAGGAAGGGATTGAAGGAGAGAGGGAGGGAGGATGGAAGGAAGGGAGGGAGGGAGAGAGAGGGGAAGGGAGGGTGTGTTTTGGAAGGGCTTGGGGGATTCACAGAATAGAAGTAATAGCCAAGTAGTTCTCAGAAGGGACAGAGCCCAGAGAAGTTCTGGCGACCCAGGGGAACTAAGAGACAGTCTCCTTAGGGCACAGACACCTGCATGAATGAGCTCCAACCCTTTGGAGATTTTCAAGATTCAAATTTCTGGGAGAATACGTTTGGCATAGCCACAATCCTGAGCTTACCTCTTGGCCAGAGGAGGGCAAGACACTCTGTTTAAGGATACTACCAAGATGATATCCAATGAGGGAGCATGGATCACCAAAACAAAACTGGGTTGTTCTTTCCAGAAGTAAGGAGAATGGCCGCTAGGCAGGCAAAAACAACAGGCACATTACACAACATTTAGTAAAGAACAAAATCTTTTAAGTAGGATCGGCTTTTAAATTCAGAGCCTTGCGGGTTGGTTTTTTTTTTCCTGTTTTGCCATTTAACCACTAAACTGCAGCGCTGTCCTCTTTCCTCTGACATTCCTGCCTTCCCCTGCAACACAGAAACACTTTCTGCATGCCAGTTCCACTTTACGGACAACGTGTAGACAATATGAATTTTGCACGAGGCCAGGAACACTGGTTTAGGGATCCCTGGGAAGAGATTCTCTGAGTCTGCCAGTGTTCAAGGAAGACCTCCAGTGAATAAACTCACTTGGGGGTGAAAGGCAAGCATCAACCTGTGTCCTGGGACTAGAGCAAGAAATGAAACATGTCTATTCGCCTTCCCGTACTTATAACCACCCGGAGTTGGCAGCTCCTTGCTTGCAAGAGAATGTCTGGGGTTTCAAGAGTGGGTACAGGGTGGCTGCAGGCTAGTTCATCAACAGCTTAATCCAACTGAACACAGAGACAAATGCACCAACAGGTAAGGGAACCAGATGTTCTCCGCTAGATTGTTCTGAGAAAATTCTGCCATCCCCACTCTGCCTGGAGGCTAATCAGATACCACGTGTGCATGTGTGCGCACATGCAACTTCTACAAAACTCATCACCTGAGGTCCTTCAAGTTTCCACCAACATTACTTTCCTGTATAATCATACCCATTTCAGAGATGGGAAACCTGAGTTACAGTACGTGGAACTGTGAGTCAGTGATAAAACCAAGAATCACGTTGGTGGCTACACGGTAAAGCCCTACTGGTTGCCGTGAGGAGGATGTGAAGGTGAGGAAAGTGGGGGAGGGACGACAGAGAGGGAGGGGAGAAAGAGAAAAGGGAAAACAAGTCTTCAAAGACGCCTGGGTTCTTGGAGACTCGGGTGCTGGGAGGTGCCATTTGTACATAATCAAGATAAACTAAAACCACAGGGAAGTGAAAACCCTCCCATCATGCGGGGAGGCTCTTTCTCCAGCTTTGTGTTTTAGCCATGGCCCTTTTGTCATTCAACTTAGAAAGAAGTCTTTTCATTGCTTATGGGGCTTTTTTGTTCTCAAGAAAGAAATCATGGGGGGTGCTTGGGTAGCTCAGTTGGTTAAGCCTCTGCCTTCGGCTCTGGCCATGATCCCAGGGTCCTGGGATTGAGTCCTGCATCCGGCTCCCTGCTCAGTCTGCCACTCCCCCTGCTTGTGCTCTCTCTCCCTCTCTCTCTCTCTGACAAATAATTTTTTTAAATCTTATAAAAATCAATGGTTCATCAATCGATCATGGAACTTCCATCCTGATTGAGAAGGCTGAAACAAGGTAGTAAAACTACTTCCTGAAGGGGTCTTAGGGACTTGTGTCTATTGACAGCTCCTACTGTAAGGGCTGTAGGGGGAGAAGAAGATAAAACTCAAAATGCTTGGAGGAAGAAGGAGAAGGGTAGACTTTGGGGCCCATCTTCCAGGCCAGTGGGAGAGATGTAGGCATGAGGACAGCTTTCTGCAGAAGTGGCTAGAGCCTGTGAGGTCTGTAAAGGGACAAACGATTGTGTTCACAATGCCTAAGCCATAGTGGGTGTTCATGAAATTGTCTGCTGAAGGAAAGAATGAGTGAATGAATGAATGAAGTGAGTGGATGTGAATTTCCAGTCACTTCTACCCTACACACTCTAGTGCCTCCATGCCCCTGAGCGTTTTTCCACCCTTGGCTGTCGGGGCATCACTCTACTCACCCTTTCAAGGCGATGGATCTTAAGGTTTTGCAGGCCATGAGCTCTTCTGAGAATCTAATGAGAGCAACCAACCCTCTTCTCAGAAAAAGCACAGACTCCTACACACAGCCTTGCACATCTCTTCAAACAGAGAGCAAATGCCTGGGACCTCACCCATAGCTTCAGCCTGATGATCCCTTTCTTGCTCTTCTCTCTCCCTCTTCCCAAAAAGGTCATTGGCTCTACTGGGTTCCCACAGCACTTTTTCATTTTAGTTCAAAACTACCATAGTTAGTTTGGTCACACATCTGTCATTTGGGCATGGCTTGGAGCAGCCTGCTCTGCGCTACTCAGTGTTGCTGGGAATCACCAGAAAACTCGCTCGCTCATCTGGCTGGAGGTAGATGCTGGAAAGACCTGGGCAGCTGGGAGCTGACCCCCAAAGCTGGGGGCCCTTGGGCAGCTCTGCCTGTCTCAGCTGATCTCTCTATCAGTCTCCCCGGCACACGCTTTGAACATAGTCAATTATTACTTAACACACAACACTGTGGTGCTTATATGTGCCCATGGAGTGTGGTAATTACATCTGTTTCAGAGCAACACTAAGTCCTTCAGAGACAAGGACCACAGCTTGGTTCATCTCTATTTCCCCAGGGCCCTAGCAGGACCTTGCACATAATAGGTGTTTAACATATGCAAGTTGGAATCAAATTCAACACCCTTAAAAACAAATAATCCAATTAAAAATGGGTAGAAGACATGAACAGACATTTCTCCAAAGAAGACATCCAGATGGCCAACAGACACATGAAAAGCTGCTCAACATCATTCATCATCAGGGAAACGCAACTCAAAGCTACAATGAGATACCACCTCATACCTGTCGGAATGGCTAAAATCAACACTAGAAACAACAGGTGTTGGCGAGGATGTGGAAGAAGGGGAACCCTGGCGCACTACTGGTGGGAATGCAAACTGGTGCAGCTACTCTGGAAAACAGTATGGAGGTTCCTCAAAAAGTTAAAAATAGAGCTACTCTATGACCCAGCAATTACACTACTTGGTGTTTACCAAAAGAATACAAAAATACTAATTCAAAGGGATACATGGGTCCCTATGTTTGTAGCAGCATTATCTACAATAGCCAAACTATGGAAGGAGTCCAAGTGTCCATACAATGGGCTAGCACACACAATGTAGTACACACACACACACAAAGGGATAGTACTCAGCTATAAAAAAAAGGAGTGAAATCTTGTCATTTGCACCGATGCAGATGATCTAGAGAGTATAATGCTAAGCAAAATTAGTCAGAGAAAGACAAATACCATGATTTCACTCATATGTGGAATTTAAGAAACACAACAAACCAGCAAAGAGTTAAAAAAGAGAGAGGGAAATGACAGATGCTGGCAAGGATGAGGAGAAAGGGGAACCCTCCTACACTGTTGGTGGGAATGCAAGCTGGTGCAACCACTCTGGAAAACAGTATGGAGGTTCTTCAAAAAGTTGACAATAGAGCTACCTTACGACCCAGCAATTGCACTACTGGGTATTTACCCTAAAGATACAAACATAGTGATCCCAAGGGGCACCCGAATGTTTATAGCAGCAATGTCCACAATAGTCAAACTATGGAAAGAACCTAGATGTCCATCAACAGATGAATGGATAAAGAAGATGTGGTATATATATACAATGGAATACTATGCAGCCATCAAAAGAAATGAAATCTTGCCATTTGCAACGACATGCATGAAACTAGAGGGTATTATGCTTAGCGAAATAAGTCAATCAGAGAAAGACAACTATTATATGATCTCCCTGATATGAGGAAGTGGAGATGCAACATGGGGGGTTTGGGGGGTAGGAAAAGAATAAATGAAACAAGATGGGATCAGGAGGGAGACAAACCATAAGAAACTTACCGTCACAAAACAAACTGAGGGTGACCCGGGGGGAGGGGGGTAGGGAGAGGGTGGTGGGGTTATGGACATTGGGGAGGGTATGTGCTATGGTGAGTGCTGTGAAGTGTGTAAACCTGGCAATTCACAGACCTGTACCCCTGGGGCTAATAATACATCATATGTTTATTAAAAAAAAAAAGAGAGAGAGAGAGAGAGAGAAAACAAGAAATAAACTCTGAACTATAGAGAACATCTTCCCAGAGGGGAGGTGAGTGGGAGGATGAGTTAAATGGGTGATGGGATTAAGGAGGGCACTTGCTGGATGAGCCACAGGTGATTAAAACAAAAACTTAAGGGGCGCCTGGGTGGCTCAGTGGGTTAAAGCCTCTGCCTTCGGCTCGGGTCATGATCTCAGGGTCCAGGGATTGAGTCCCGCATCAGGCTCTCTGCTCAGCGGGGAGCCTGCTTCCTCCTCTCTCTTTGCCTGCCTCTCTGCCTCCTTGTGATCTCTCTCTTTCTCTGTCAAATAAATAAATAAAATATTTTTTAAATAAAATAAATAAAATTAAAACTTAAAAATATATATTTATATGCTAGTTAGAATACATATGTAGGTGTGTCCTTTTTTAGTATTACACCTCACTGCATTTCAAAAATAGGATTAAATTCAGCTTATTTACATATATCAGTATAACAAAATAAAAATTTTAGAACAAGGAAATGGGGGCTAAGTGAGAATAAAAGGAAGGAAGATACACCTTGAGCATCCTGGTGGTAAGAGGAAAGAATGAACTATAAACAGTTATTCAATTCATGGTGTTAGATATAAACACATGATTGCTCAGGAGTTGCTCAGCTTCTTCTAGAATAGGCTACATAAAATTACAACCTCCTTGCAGTAAAAATTAGAGCAAGTTTATGCAACGAATTCCATTTAATGCCCCTCAGTGCAGTCTAAGGGAAGTTCAACACAAGCAAATCTGCAAGTGACCAAAGAAAAGGGTGTGGTTCCCTGAGAGTCTGGTTTTACATAAGCCAAAATATAAGAATATCTGGTCCAGGCTTTTTCTAAAGGGTAGACAAGGGAATACCATTCCTGGAGAGGTTCTACCCACAAGGGGTTCTATGGTCAAGAAAAGGTAGGAAAATCATCCATGTCCTCCTCTTGGAACGTCACAATGAACACTGGCTTTATAAAGGTTCTGAGAAGTCCCACAGTAAAGAAACCCAGCATTTCCCAAGCTTCTTCGACCACTGTCGTGCAAGATCCTAGGCACAGTCTTCTATCTAGGGACCTAGGTTCACTGCTCCTACTATGTAGTTTTTCTTTCTCTTAAGAGCATATGGGACTACCAGATTGCTCTTCTTAAACAAGCTATGCCAATATCCCTTCCCTTTGTCTTTTCTTGAAAAGATCCAGGAAGGGGAAAAGGTAGTATGTGCAACTTTCCTGCTTAAAGCACCTTTGTTTAAAGTCCTTTTGACTTGTTCTTTGTTATAGGTCTGACTCAAAAAAAAAATTTTTTAGGGAGAAATTTGTCCTTCCAAATTTCAAATAAGACAGAAGACAGGTGTGGCTGCCCATCACCCAGAGTCCACAACTTCTACCCCTGGGAAAATAAAAAGGGGTCAGCACCCACCTGTCCCTTGCTGGTCCCCTTGGTTCTCCATAACCCTGCTGGCTAAGTGAGCAGTCCTCGCTCAGACCAGTCAAAAATCAGAGTTGTACCTTTAGCAGATGGCCGGGAGCAGCGAGGGCAGTAACCGTCTATTGTTTTGGCGTTGTGTGTGAAGAGAAATAAAGGGTGTGTGTCACCCTTTGTCCAGTTCCTGTCTCTTGGTACGCTAGCATTTCCATCTCAAAAGAATCAAAGTGTGATCTAGTTCAGAAAGGGAAAGCATGCCTCATTTTGGCAGGCCCTAGAACAATCCCAGAGTCTTTTCTTCACAAAGCACTTGTTAATATCCTACTTAATATTCTATGGAACACACTGTACAGAATTGATTAAATAGATGGAGGGGCTGCAGAGACTTCAGATCAATGATTCTCAAACTAGATTCCAGGGAGCACCAGTGGTTCTCACAGTGTCGCAGGGGCGGCGAGAGAGAGAGAGAGAGAGAGAGAGAGAGAGAGAGAGACGGGACAGGCCCTCTGCATGCTGACTGCTGAGCCCCCAAACTCAAGTTCATCAGAGTAGTTTCTCTTCTCTCTCTAATCATGTATTTGGGGGAAAAAAGGCTGGGGGCTGGGGGCGGGGGCAGAGAGTGTCTGTTACTTAAAATTAGAAAATGTTTGAGAACCACTGCTTTAAACAAAGCACCACATATATTACTTCTCACAGCTGAGATTCTGATAAGAACTAAAAAGCAAACAGTTTTAGTTATATTCTTAGCAAGAATCTGGGGGGCAGAGATTTAATTTTTTTTTTTAATCAAAAGCAGAGCTGTGGAAAAACACAATAAACAAAGAAAATCTTTGCAGCCCGATAATTAACAAAGAGTTAATATTCTTAATTTATAAAATGACCCTACAAATTAATAAGAAAAAGACCAATCACCCAGGAGAAGCATGGGCCAAGGCTACAGAATTCACAGTAGCAGAAATGCAAATGGCCAATAAACATATGAAAAGATGCTCAGGCTCACTTGTCAGGGAAATGCAAATGAGAACAATGAGATACTATTTTTTACCCATCAGATTGGCAAAAATGGAAAATATGTGTAGCATCCAGAGCTGGCAAGGGTGTGAGGAATCCAGTTCTCTCGAACACCATCGGGGGAGAGGCTGTAAATTATTATAGCGTCGTGGAAAATCAACTGTTGGTATTTTTGAATATTTAAACTGTGGCCCAGCACTCTCACTTCTGGGAATATATCCACCAGAAATGAAAATGTCAGTATATAAAGACATAAATATATGAAGAAGTTTATTGCAGCATCGTTTGTAATAGTTAAAAAAAAAAAACCTGGAAACAAGCTGAATGCTTATTAATAGGACAAAGGTTGAGGAAATCAGGATATATTTATATTATGGAATACAGTGTAGCCAATAAAAATTATAAGAGAAAATTATATAAATTTACAGTGATATGCCGACAATACTTTGCTAGATAGAATAAAAAGCAAGTGTGATCCTATTTTTATTAAAAAAAAAAAAAGACCCCCCAAAAAGTTACAGCCTCTAAGTAGGTTTTTATATGTTTTTATAAATAACGGAAACAGTGGGGAAACATTTATACCAAATTATTAACAGCAGTGGCATCAAGGGAGCTGGATTGGAGAGGGGCAGGGAGACTGTTAATTTTATTTTAGACTCTTCTCTGTTGTTTGAATGGTTATAAAAGATATATATTACTTTCATAATTCAAATGATTAGAATCTTAAACAGCAGAATTAGGAAAGAAAATTCAAAGCAAATCAAATTACTTTGAGAATCACCGGAAGAAAGGGTGGGGCTGGCCTCTGGATGGAATGGAATCCTAAAGCACTAGGCCCAAAGGGGGTGTCTGGCTAATATAAGGCACCCCAACTATGCATGAGGGTGGACTGAAGGTAGGGCCAACATCTTTCTTGAAAAACAGTCCTGACTCTTCTCTAATATACACGGAAGGATTTAAACGAGGTCCCAACTATGTTAGAGAACAGGGGTCAACAGTTTTTTTCTGTAAAAGAAAAATAGTGCATATGTTGGGGTTTGTGGGCCATCCTCTCTCTGCCACGCTACTCAGCCCTGCCCTTGTAGCCTATCAGCAGCCATAGACAATATGCATATGAATGTATATGAATGTGGCAGTGTCCCAATAAAACTTTATTTATAAAACAGGTGGTGCCTGGATTCAACCTAGGGGCTATAGTTTGCTGACCTCTGCCAAAGAGCATGGGCATAATTATCTTTTAAAAGGAAACTTGGGGTGTCTGGGTGGCTCAGTGGGTTAAGCGCCTGCCTTCAGCTCAGGTCATGATCCCAGGGTCCTGGGATCTGCTTCTCCTTCCTCTGCTGCACTCTCTCTCAAATAAAATAGATAAAATCCTTAAAAATAAATAAATAAAGACAAAATTTTTAAAAAACAAAAGGAAACTTTTTCATGGAAGTATGAATATGTGTATTATGAAAGTATACAAGTCCGGTGACTTTTTACAGAGTAAACACAAGCTCATAATCACCACCCTGGTGAAAATGTGGAAATTTACCAATTCCACAAAAGTGTTCCTCGTGCCCCTCCCTGTTATCCCCATCCCCCATCACCAAAGATAACCACTAATTTTGCTTTTGTCCTCACAGTTTGTTTTGCTTGGCTGTAAATTTAATGTAAATGGAATCCATGTAGCTCTGTCTTTCATTCAATGACATATGAGTCATTGAATGAGATTCCCCCCCACATGATTGCCTGGGTTTGCCCAAAGTCATTGCTATGTACGTCCCATATCCCATATACAATGTTGCAACTACACACTGTAAGATTATGCCACACTTTCTGTATCTGTTCTACTATTGGTAATATTTGGGTTGTTTCCGGTGTGGGGCCTGCTATAGACTGAAGGTTTGTGTTCCTCTAAAAGTCATGTTTAAACAAACCTAATCAGTGTGATGGTATTAGGAGGTGGGGTCCTTGGAGGGTGATGAGGTCATGAGGGTGGAGTCCTTATGAATGGGAGTAGTGCCCTCATAAAAGAATCCCTAGAGAGATCCTTGTCCCTTCCACCGGGGAGAACACAGCAAGAAGATGGTCATCTATGAACCAGGAACCAGACCCCAAATCTAGCAGCACCCCGACCTTGGACTTCCCAGCCTCTGGAACCAGGAGAAATAAATTCCTATTTGTATAAGCCAGTCAGTCTGTGGTCTTCTGTTATAGCAACCTGAAGAAGCTAAGATGGCTACTACAAATAACACTGCTACGAACATTCTCGGCCGTGTCCGTGGTGCACACCTTTACACATTGCTAGCGAACATATTCGTAGAGCATACATCCTATATTCATTTTAGCAAATACTGCTAAATAATTTTCCAAAGTGTCTGTAGCCATGGGCACTCCTATCTTCAGGATATGAGTATTCCAGCTGCTCTAAGCATTGCCGACACATTGGTTTCCACAGGTTTCTTTTTTTGTAACTTTATTTGTTTAAAAGATTTTATTTATGGGGCGCCTGGGTGGCTCAGTGGGTTAAAGCCTCTGCCTTCGGCTCAGGTCATGATCCTGATCAGGGTCCTGGGATCGAGCCCCGCGTTGGGCCTCTCTGCTCAGTGGAGAGCCTGCTTCCCTTCCTCTCTCTGCCTGCCTCTCTGCCTACTTGTGATCTCTCTCTGTCAAATAAATAAATAAAATCTTTGATTTTATTTTTTATTTTATTTTTATTATGATTTTATTTATTATTATTATTTATTTATTTATTTCAAAATCTTTGAAAAAAAAAGATTTTATTTATTTACTTGATAGAGATCACAAGTAGGCAGAGAGGCAGGCAGAGAGAGAGAGGTGGGGAAGCAGGCTCCCTGCTGACCAGAGAGCCGGATGCGGGTCTTGATCCCAGGATCCTGAGATCATGACCTGAGCCGAAAGCAGAGGCTTTAACCCACTGAGCCACCCAGGCGCCCCCTTTTTTGTAACTTTAGCCATGGTTGTACGTGTCTGTGTAGAACTCATATACAGTAAATTTAAAAATCTAGGTGTCCACCCAAAAGTTTTTACATGTATAAAAATTCCCATTGTGGTTCGTACTGCATTCCCTTAATCACTAATGATGCTGATGCTCTTTTGGCCCCTTGGATTTCTCTTTTGCAAAAAGCTTATTCATGTATTTTGCCCATTAATAAAAAATTGGGGTTATTTGTCTTTTCCTTATTGATTTACTGGAGTTCTTTCAATATTCTGAACATGTGAGTCCTCTGTTGGTATTTTTACTCCGACTATCTTCTCCCACTCTGTGATTTGCATTTTCATTGTCTTAGTAGAATCTTTCGATGAACAGAAGTTCTAGTGAAGTCCAACTGGTCAACTATTTTCTTTATGGGGTGTGTGTGTCCTGTTTCAGAAACAGTCGCTAAAGAAAAACTTCCTCTACCTACAACGCTTCTGACAACAATTGTGTGGGTTTTTTCCCCACATTCCAATCAATTCTCCAACTTTTGGGACACCAACTGGGTGTCCTAGAACTCATTTCTGACACTAACTACACACTGTTAGTCTCAGATCCAAGTTAAGGGCTCAGTCCCACAAGACAGTACCCTCTCGGATGCTTGTCACAGTTATGGGTGCCCAGGGTACACTCTCTGCTGTCTGACATGGTTACAAAATCTGGAGTTACCACAATAACAACACCTCCCCAACCTCTGGTTTGATCATTTGCTAGAACAGCTGAAAAAATTCAGGGAAATAATGATTTATCATTACTTCGTATAAAGAATATAGATGAACAGGGGCACCTGGGTGACTCAGTGGGTTAAAGCCTCTGCCTTCGGCTCAGGTCATGATCCCAGGGTCCTGGGATCGAGTCCTGCATCTGACTCTGCTCAGCAGGGAGCCTGCTTCCCTTCCCCTCTCTCTGCCTACCTCTCTGCCTACTTGTGATCTCTGTCTATCAAATAAATAAGTCAAATCTTAAAAAAAAAAGAATATAGATGAACAATCAGATGAGGAGGTACACAGGGCGAGATCTGGAAAGGTCTCAAGCACAGGAGATCAGGTCCCCACAGCCCCACTCTCCAGAACACAGACTTGTTTACCACCCAAGAAGTTCTCCAAGCCCACAGTTTGGGGATGTTTACTAAGGCTTTATCATATAGGCATGATTGCCTTTTAACTCAATTGCTAGCCTCACTCTTCTCCCCAGAGGGTAGGCAGTGGGGCTGAAAGTACTAAACCTGTAATTCTGGCTTATTCTTTTTAGTGACCAGTCCCCATCCTGAAGCTACTCAGGGGCCCACCAAGAGTTGGCCTCCTTAGAACAAAAGATGCTCCTATCACCCAGGAAATTCCAAGGGATTTAAGAGCTCTGTGTAACATGATCCTATCACACCCATCTCTCAGGAAATCAGAAGGGATTTAAGAGCTTTCTGTCAAGAACCAGAAGCAGAGATGAATATATATAACTTATCATGTCACAGTTGCCTATCCTAAAGTCATGAAGATATTCTATGCTATCCTCTAGAAGCTTTATTGCTTTCCTTCATACGTTTAAGTCTGTAACCACTGTAATAGTCTCAACCAGGAATGTTGAGAAGTAGACATCACCCAGTGCAATGTTTTCAGTCCCTCATGGTCTTCTAGAACCTTGCTGTTTGCCATCAAGATGTGGAGTCTATGTCCCCTTCCTTTCAACTTGGGCTGGACCCCATGACCACTCTAAGCAACAGAATGTGATAGAAGTGACAGCATGGTCCCAGGGACAGGTCATGGAAAGGGATATGGCCTCCATCTGGCTTGCTCTCTGTCTCAGGACACTTACTCTGGTGGCTTGACCACCATGTAAGAAGTCCCACTGCTCCAAAGCCACCCTGTTGGAAAGACTTTGTGCAGAGACCATGCTGAGATAGAAAGTGAGCCCAAGAAGACCAGCTGCTGCAGCCCTCAGCTGTCCATGGCTTCCCAATCCCGATGAACGTAAGTAGCCTTCTGGATAGATGACCTCCACCCAAGCCACAGGAGACACCTGAACTAGAACGGCCCAGCCAAGCTGCTTCCGAGTCCCTGGCTTACAGAAGCCATGAAGGAGAATTAGCACCTGTTGCTTTAAGCCACCGTGGTTAGGGCTCACTTGCTGTTTAGTGGGTCATGGAACAGCAGGAAGGAAGGAAGCTACCCCTCTTTCCGAGCTCTCATTTAGCACTAGTCTCACCGGGAGGACGATAACCTGTGGACCATGGACTGGGGTAGGCTGCTTTCCAACCCCATGCTTCTTTTTAGGTGTGCGTCTTCAACCCTCAAAGGCTTTGGCCTTCCTTTTTCAAGGCTCATTTTAATCTACTCAGTGTCTGTGCAAATGGAAGAGCACATTCATAAAAAAGGGAAGACTCTTGGAGACTAAACAGACGGGAACGGTGGGAGAAGTCCCTCTCGGAAACTCGAGAAGAGTGGTGCAGTCTGGTGTGCATCCAGGGATTAGCCGGGGATTACTTCACAAGCCTTGGTCAGAAAGAAAAGACAGAGAGTGGGGCTGGGGGGACACTTACCCCATCCACAGGAGAAAATGGGGCTGATTTCACAAAGAGATCTCGCTTTGCAGTCCCTGTTACTCAGCTTCGGGCTCTGGCTGTCTAGCAGCTCAGGTCAGAGAAAAGGCTCCTCCCACCTGGGCCGCGGGTCTAAGCAGGCCTCTCTGATCCAACCTGAGGGCTCATTCTGCTTTCTAGAAGCTTCAGCAAAGCAGGCAAATCAGAGTGGTTGGTTCACTAACAGGACTGCCCTTTTCACTTGTTAAACACTCGCTTGATAGGCTAATAATGGCAGTAACACCTACCTACCTCTATCCACATGTTATTTACCTGTCTACCTGTTTATTCCCCACCCCTGCTCCCCTGACAAGCTACAGGCAATTGCAGACGTGGGTCATCTGGTCCCTGGCATCTCCCCTTCCCCTAGCTCAGGGGTTGGTACAGAGCGGGGCTCAGAATTACGTCTTCAATGAATGGATGAACGGAGGGAGTTTGTGAATGGTGGCCAAAGCAATCTTGATGAATATCCACTTGGCGTGGGCACTATCCATTGTTTCGGGTGCCTCTTCAGCATCTGCCAAGAGAGGAGCGGTTTTCGAGATCTTACAGAGGTAGGGAAATTTGCTCACAGATCTCAGAGTCACTAAGGGGTAGAATCCCATTTCCAGCCCAGCCCATCTGATCCACACACCTATGCTCTTTGGCACGAAACATGCTCTTTCCACCAAGAGGCCTGCAGGGAAGACCGCCCACCCTTTTTTCTTTCTTGAGATAAGAGTGTTTTCACAAGGACAGTGGACCAGGCCTCACAGCCCCGCAGAGAGTCTCCGGCTTGGGTCAGGGGGTTCTGTCCCACATCTGTGGCCTGGGAACTCAGGGAAAGGGCAATTAAATTAAAGAGGTCACAGAAAAAAGAGGAGGGTGGGACACTGGTGGCCGAATCCAGAAAGGGCAGATTTCAATTTGCATAATAATTTTGTTAGCAACAATGGGCATCCAGGACATCTATTTAAAGGCTGTAATGTTAATTTAATGGGAAAAAAGCTAATACAATTCCCCCAGAATTTTTCAATTAAATTAATGTGATGGGCTTTAATGGATAGCTTAAGTAGAGAGCGCGAATAAGAAAAATATTGCATAAATTATACATACATTTATATACATGCTGCCTGTATATATAATCTCGCTGCTCTGGAGGTTTTGACCTTATGCTTAAATCTGGTAACCAGTTATAAATCTGGCAACCAGTTATAACTCTATTTCAATTAAAGTGACCCTTTTATCATCCAAAGAAGGGGAAGGCTCCTCCGTGTTCAGTTTCTGCACACCTCCTCCCTCGACAACATACCAGATGATTCGGGTCTTAAAGTAACAGAGGACTCACTAAACAGGAAGCCACAATGACACACACGCGCACAAAAAGTCAATGATAGGAGAAGTCTAGCGATGCAAAATCCCGTCCCTTGATCCCTGCCCCCTACAGACATCTACAGAGCAGTAAGTAACATGGACTGAGTTTCAAACGTCACTTTTTTTTTCTTTTCTGAAGCCAGTATCTATCCATTCGCTTATGTCATTCAAGCGTTTCCTGGACACCCACTAAGTGCTGGGAACTGTCTCAGGTGCTTCCAAGAACGCTGTAGCGAACAATCAGACACGATTCCTGGCTCTCAAAAAATCCAGGCATACATTCGGGTGAGTTCTTCGTGCTTCCATTTTATCACTTGTAAAATAAAGACAATGATCATGGTAGTCCCAAGTCAGTGTCCGAGAGGGCCCCTGAGAGTCACCACCTGGCGTTCACACCTTTGTGGAGGACTCTTTCTCACGGAATGGTGTCACCTGGAGAATGCTGCAGAAATGGAGAAATATGACCTGCGAGGGCAAGGTCATAAAAGATATTGCGGCCCCACTGTGCATGCTCACTCCCTCTCTGGGATCATTAGCCCTAAGGAGAGTCAGCCACTATGTTGTGAGGCTCCTCCAGCAGCCCTGTGGGCAGGTCCACGTGGTGGTGGACAGACGGCTCCCACCAGTGGCCAACATCATCTTGCCAATAGCCATGTGAGTGAGACACCTCGGAGCCAATTTTCCAGCCCCAGCCGAGCCTTCAGATAAGACTGCAGCCCAGCCAACATCTCAACTGCACCCTCCTGAGACATCCAGTCAGAACCACCTAGTTCTGTCATGCTCAGATTCCTGACCCACAGGAATTGTGTGAGAGAATAAATGTTCATGGTCGCATTAGGTTTCTAAGTGGCAGAGTAATCTACAATGCACCAATAAATAGCAGGCCTGATTTTCTCCCTTTCCAGCTGGCTTTGGGC
>RCUC01118737.1:0-31534 GCA_003697995.1 Taxidea taxus jeffersonii
GAGCGCTGGGAGTTGGTGCACTGGGGGACGGCTGAAAACTCCCTGAGACCAGGGTGGAGAAAGAGGAGAAGCAGGGCCTCGTTCTCCTGTGAGGAGCACCCATGTTGAGGGGGAAAAGACAGGATGAGGCAGCGAGAGAGACAGAGGAGGGGCCGTCTGGAAGGTGGGAGGGAAACAGCCGAGCAGAAAGGAGGCGGGAGAGGGCGCTGGGAAGAAGCCGCGTTCTTTGGCAATGAGGAGTTAGCTGGAGCCTGCAGTCCTCCCGAGGCAGTGGGCGCAGGGCGGAGGCTGCATCCCAGAGGCTGCACCCTCCCGTCGCTTGGGGCAGCCACCCGATCCCAGCTTCCTCTCACCTCCTGCCGGCTCCCCCAACTAGCCATAACCGGGATCTGCCGACCAGCGGCACAACGACGGGCCCGGGCCTGTGAGCGCGGCACACCCGGATCAGCACCCGGGAGAGCGGCCGAGGCCTGCGGCGGGGCGGGGCTTCGCTGTGAGCTCTCCGGGCCTAGGGTTCCTGCGGGGCCCGCCTCCCGGCCACAAGCAGCCAGAGGAGCGGAGAGCAGGCCGGGAAACCTCGGGCCCTCTCCCCTTTCAGAGGCCTCCCCCCATCCTGGCACTGCCCTACAGCAGCCCCTACCCCAGCATTTGAGGCCGTTACTCTCACAGCCCCATCAACTCAACCTCTTCAGGGGACGGGAGCGAAGGAGAAGGGTCTCCACTGGGAACTTGGCAGACATTTCCAAAGCCTCACAGTTCTTTGAGCTTGGAAATTGTGACCTCTCCTTTCAGATGAGAAAACTAAATAGAAGTTCAGAGAGGTTAAATAAGTTGCCCAGGGCACGTGGCAGAGCAGGGATCTGAACTTCCGCCTACCTACCTCTAACCCTGGCGTACCCCGGGACCCAGGAGTTCTGGGTCTCGCACTTCGTTTCTGCAGACTCCTTACTTCTGGGGCAGCTGCGGAGTCTGGTGTGGCAGTGGGATGGAGGGAGACCTTCCCTCCTCCCTGACTTGCTTGAGTATATTCCCAGGAAATTTCTGAAAATGAGGCCTCCACGACCGTTTCCAGAGTGGAAAGGCAGAGGGGAGGCCTGTGGTAGGTGAGGTAGAGTGGTAGGTGAGGCCTCAGTGCACTTAATTCCCCTGTGCCCAGGAGGTGCCCTGCTTTGAACCCCTCTGTCTCAGCTTCTGACTGCCGGGCTCCTCGGGGCGTGAAGGGGAACTGTGAGAGGCCGAGTCTGGACATGGGCCAGGGCCTGGGCTTTTTGGGCCTGAAAAATGCCTTCCCAGCTGGAAGGCATGGGGCAGCAAGGTCCCAGGTACGGGTCAGGCTGAGAAAACAGTTCAGCCAGCGCTTTCAGAGGTCTGAAATTTTACCTTCCGGGACCACAGTGGGGAGCAAAAGCTCCCTCCCATTTTCTTTCCTGACACTCATTCAACTATGAGAAGACCACCCTCTGTCAGTCTGGACAGGCCTCATGCACAAGTGGGGTCATTCCTGTCCATCCCACCACCATTGTGTGCCCCCCCCCCGCCCCCGTGTCCATTAACAGGGGCTGGGTTTTCACTCATTCTTATGGGCTTTGCAGCCTGGATCCTGGCGTGTGGGTCCAGGGGTATTGCCCCCGCTGGTCAGAGAGGTGAGGTTACTGGTGAGTACACCCCCCTTCTCCTGGGGTCCTTTAAAGACCCACCTGGTATCCTCTTTTACAGAGATGCTCACAAATCCTAGACGGAGTCTAGGGTCCTCTTTGGGCACAACAGACTCTGTGCTTCTGTCACACTACCGTAAGTCATACCACCCCCCCCAACACACACACCTTGACTTGGTGCTTCTCAAGGAACAGTCTGAGTCCTATCTAATGAAGTTGGCCAATGGTAGGTGTTTGTGAATGAATGAAGAAGTTGGTGGAGGTGAGTTCAAGTCCCATATTGGCTGTAGAGAGTACTTAAAGTCTAAAAAAAAAAAAGTGCATCCTTCAGCATCAGGTCCCACAGTGTTCTAAGCAGAGCCACCAAAAGTGGACTCTGTGACAAGGCTCTGAGTCCAAATGCCCTTAGCAAAAGTCCCCAGAGCCCCCTGTGTACCCAGCTCCATGCTGGGAACACACCCCAGGACTATGATACAGACTCAGTAAGGGAGCCCAGAGGAGCTGGTTTTGCCTGGAGCCGGGCCCTTCCATACTTGAGGAGGGCTCAGAAGTGTCCCCTGACCCAGAGGGCCTCCAGAATGGGGTTGCGCAGGGTCTGAGTCCCACTCATCTGCCCCTCATCCCTAGCTCCCATTCTAGTCCACGCATAGTGCAAATCCTTCATCCTCCTACCTCTCTGAGCTTCTCTCTCACTTGCTGTCTCCCCATCTTTACTTTTTTTTCTTTTCTTTTCTGTCTTTGTTCCTCTGTATGTGTTTTCCCTATGCCTCTCTGATCTCTTTATATTTCCATTTTGATCTCTTTGAGGCTCTGATCCTGCTTTTCTCTCCTTCACGCATTTCCTTCCTGTCTGTTTCTCTCTGTCTCTGTCTGTTCCTCTGTGTGTGAATCTTTCTTTTCCTCTCCCAGCCAGAGTCTCTCTCTTCTCCTCCCTCCCTCTCTGCCTCTCTGTCTGGGCCTCTCTCTTCCTCCTCCCTCCTCCCTCCCCCTTCTGCATTATCAGACCTGCTCCAACCTCCTCCCAGAGCCAGCCTAGCGGCAGAGGCTGTGGCAGCAGGAGAGGTGGGAGCAACTGGGGCAGCAGCAGCACTGGGTTGGGGTATCAAGTCCAGGCTGAGTTGGGGACAGGCTACCGCTCTTGGTCCCGGTGCCTACTGGGCCAGGCACCTGTCTGGCACCCGGGGCAGGGTGGACAGGGCGAGGTGCCACCTTAGTCTGGCTGGGGAGGCAGACGATGAGGAGCGATGGGGCAGGCATGCGGCCACTCCATCCTCTGCAGGAGCCAGCAGTACCCGGCAGCTCGACCAGCTGAGCCGTGAGTACTATCAAGGGGCTGGGGTTTGGGTGAGCGGCTGCAAGACGCACCAGAGACAAGGGTCCTGGGAGTGCCTCTGAAGAGCTGGGGTTGGCGTGGAGCTGAGCCACGTGGGAGGATCAGGGATCGACCCTGCTCCTGGGAGCCCGGTTGCTGGACTATAACCTGGGGGGCCTCTGCACAGAGCTGGGGGTGTCTGGCATCAACCTAGGGGGCGATGGGGCTGGGGTCCCATAGAAGGGGCTGGGGGAGGGGTTAGTAATGAATCTGTATTATCCTTCCTGGGGGTGGGGGAGGTCTGCAGGGAGTTCCAAGGAGCTCTGGGGCGGGGACAGGAGTGGGGTGGGGGGTTGGGGGGCACTGAGATAAACTGATTCAGAACGCTGGAGAAGGATGAGATGTCTAGGACCACGTGTGTGTGTGTGTGTGTGTGTGTGTGTGTGTGTGTGTGTGTGAATGAGGGAGAAAACAAACATGAATATGAATAAGAATGGTGTTGGAACAGAACAGGGTCTGGGGCAACTGCCTTTCATGGGATTGGGATTCACAGCCACCAGTTTAGGCAACTTTACCCCCAAAACACCCGTCCTGGGGCTAGTTGAATGAGGCCTCATGCACCAGCTTCATGGTCCTCCACATGTTGGGGGGGGGCAGGGTTAGTTGTGCAGGTGTGGGGGGTGGTTCTGTGGAGGTGGCCTTCCACCATCTGAGGGCTGCTAAGGTGGGTGACAAGTGACGTGTGTTCTCCAAGTCCGCAGGGAGGCAGGCCTCTGCCTGCACGTGAAGGTATGTGTGTGCATACGTGTGTGAGGGGCAAGGGGACACGTGGAGGGGACATGCAGAGGGGCCTGTGGAGTCCTGGGTGGTAGGATGGGCGGCAGCCTGTCTGGATGTGTGAGCCATGTGGTGTGACCATGCGAGTTCATCTGTGCACATGTGAGTGCAGGTTGCACTATGTGTCAGCGCAGGTGTGTGTATGTGAGAGTTTGTGTGTTGGCAGGCATGTTAAGATGTGCAAACAGAGTGACCCTCATACCGAGTGCGTTGTTTGACTCCAGTACGTTCATGTGTGTGTGCTTATTTGTCCACATATGAATACTAGCATTGCACTCTGTGTGTGTGTGTGTGTGTGTGTGTGTGTGTGTATAGACGTGGATGTCTGTTAACCTGAGTGTTCGAGTGTGGGTGTGTGAGCATGATGCTGGTGTGTGTGAGTGAGTGGATATTGGTGCTTGTGTGGCTGGTGTCCATTTGTGTGTGTGTGTGTTTTCATCCCCCTGGGTGTGAGTGGCTGTTGCCTTCCCCTGGCGGTTGAAGACACAGCTGGAACACTGTGGCCCACTGAGGCAGGGTGGGGGTGGCTGAATGTGTGACCACCCCTGTGAGCCCAGGACAATTCATACTACACCCTGCGGGAAGAGGCAGGAAAGAAACAGGCAATAAGGGTTCTGCCCTCTGGGGCCTCCTAAGCTTCCTAGACATAAAATAGCTTGAGAATAATTAAGCATAAAGATCAGGATCAAGCTAACAGGTGGGGGTGGAGTGGGAGCGCCATAAGCAAAGGCCCTGGGGGGGAACGGGCCATGTGCCTGGAGCCATGAGGAGGCTAAAGGGGGGAGGCAGCAGCCTCATCCTGTAGGAATGGGAACTCCAGACCTCTTGGGCTTTACCCTGAGGGTCCTGGGGAGCCTGAGAAGGCTCCTTGTGGTGGAGGGACAGAATCAGGTTTGGGGTTGATAAAGCTGCCTCAGTGGCACTGTCACAGTGGAACTGGAAGAGAGTGAAGCGGCAGGGAGACCAGGGTGGAGGCTAGGCAGGTGTGGGCATCTAAGAGGTCTGGGACCAGGGGGACCAAGGGGCAGGTGACCAGGGCCTTTCCGAAGGGAGAAGTTGGAGGGCCTGGGCAAGAGGGTGGGAATGGGAATGTCAAGGAGGCTTGGGCTTGGGCTTGGGCTCAGGTGGGAGGAGTGGTGCCAGGACCTCAGAGGGTCAGGGTGTTGGAGGGAAAAGCCCCTGGAAAGCTCAGGCCAACAAGGGAGCAGGAGAGATCCCCAGAGGGTTTCTAGCCAGGGTGCCAAGGGTTGGAAATCATGGAGTTGCCTCTTTCCAGACAGGGAAACTGAGGCTGTGGCTTTGTCCACCTCCTTTGGCTGCAAGGCCAGGGCTGAAGCTCATCAGCAGACGTGAACCTCGGTCTCCTTCCTCAGGCCCTGCAGGGGACCTGTTGGTTGCCTGAGCTGGTTCAGCTCAGTGAGAGCTAATCGCCTTTATGCTCCCTGCACCCCCCAGTTGCCCCTACCCACCAAGCAGCTCCTGCCACTCTTGCTGCTTCCCACTCTAGCCTCCCATCCCCAGGGACTGCTGATGGCTTGGCTGGGATCTAGCCAAATAGGGGAGGCAGAGCTCCCAGCAGTACCTGCCTTCTGTCTTAATGGCCTGGGAGTCTCACCCTGAGCCAGGCTGCTGTCAAGTCAGGCCTACACTCCCCAGGCTCTTGCTGCTTGGGCCTATACAACCTACCCACTCGGCATGCTCCCATTCTGGCGTTGTTGTGTTTACCCATTCATTTATTCCCTCAACAGCAACTGTCCAATGCCTGCTTGCTGCCCACTGGGCTGGTCACTGGGGACACAGAATGGACACAGCCCCAGACCCTGCTCTCAGGGACTTCTGGTCTGATGAGGAAAGCAAGACTGGAAACCTACAGCCTTGTGGTATGAATGGTGCTATGCAGAGGGAGCCCCCCAGGAACTGTGGGGCCCAACCCCCCAAGCCAGGGCTTCAAGGAGGAGACACTTGAGCTGTGTGTTGAAGGATGGATAGGAATGGCCCACATGGGGAAGAGCAGAGGGAACAGCATGTAAAGGTGCATCAGTGTGAGAACTTGCTGTGTGACCAAGGGACAGAAAGAGTTTGGGTTGGTGGGAGCAAGAAGGGAGTGGAGAAGAAGAAGAGGATAGGAGGGGCCAGATTTGGTAGAGTCTCAGATGCCAGGCTGAGGGGCTTGGACTTCTTTTCATAGAACCAAGTTACTAAGGGAAAGCTTTTGAATAGGAAGGCTCCCCTAGAAAGCCCTCCTTGGTTCTCCCTCCCTCTGACCCCATGACCCACCCTGCAGTCTCCCCAACAGTACAGTATCAAGATTGTGGCCCTGACTCTGCTTTCCTCTGTGATGCCTCCTGGGTGTGCGGTCCTCACCCAGCCCACCAAGGAGCTCCTCTGAGGCAGGAGTCTTCTTGTGCTTCCCAGCACAGGGCTGGGCATCTAGGCTCTGTCCAGCCTCCTAGCAGGAGAGGACATATAGAGCATCTGGGCCTTCTCACAGTTGATTTACTCTTCTTTGCAACTTGCCCACAGATCTATCCAGCCCTGCTTACATATCCCCTGGGACAGGATGCTCATCCCTTCCCTTTTGAGCAGCCCTTCCTTTGGAGTGGTTATATCTGTCCTGAGCTCCTCTCCAGGGCCTGGCTGCTTGACTTTGTGTCCCTTCTCCATCCTGGGTCACTATCCTTCCTCCCAAGTAGGTCCAGGCCAGAGCATAATAGTTCAGGAGTGGTCTGAACACATCCTGGGCAGAGTAGGGAGAGAAAAGCAGCCTTTAACCCACTACAGATGGTAAAACTTAGATGGGGCAGTCCCTGACCCCTCTCCAAAAATAATGATAAAGAAGTAGGCATAGATAAAAAAGGGAGTGAGGATAGACAACAGAAAGAACTTCCTACCAGCACAGAGGGGTGTGGAACCTCCTGGCTTTGGGAGAGTGGGCTGTGGGCATGAAGGTGAAATCTTCTGGAACAGGAGGGGGAGTAGGGGACTGAGGTCCTCTCCAGCTCTGTCCCTCCTGCAGGCGAGTGAAGTCATCCAGGGAAAGGGATGGGAGGGACAGGAGGGAGGTGAGGATTCACTCATTCATTTAGTGGGTGTGTCCTGGGATTCTGCCCAACCAAACAGACCAACTCTGCAGGGAGCTGGACACAGCAATGGCCACATGGAGGAAGGCCCATGGTCCCCCCCTACCTCTGTCAGTGTCTGGGGAAGGTCTTTCAGGGGAGGGGTGGTTGGGTCTGCCCGTAGAAGGAAGAGTCACTTCTTCAGGCAGAATTGACAGCTCCAGGAAGAGCAAACGCCATGTGCAAAGGTCTTGAAGGGAGAGCAAGCATGGTTTTGATTATGTGAGCACTGAAGGAGGTCAGAGCGGCCTAAGCATGAAGTGCAGGGGTATGGGAGGGCCTGGGCAGAGATGAAGGAGGAGAGAAATGAGAATTGAGGTTAGACTATAGGAAGCACTTTCTTCTATAGCCATGGTACCCCCAGCAGCTTTGACATGTAGGCATCATTGGGAATTTGCAACTTCTTGGTCTCTCCCAGCGACCTGCTGAGGGACTCCTCCTTGCTTGAGAATGAAATGCTCAGTGAGCAGAGCCTCTGAAAATGGGGGAGAGGCAGCAGTTGAAAGTGAGCCCCTTCCAGAAAGTGGCATGCAAATGAATGCAAAGTAATATGCAAATAAGCCAGTTTAGGCTTGGCAGCTTTGTCTGGGAGGATGAGACATCACCCCCTTCCATGCTTGCCTCCCACCCTCTGGGCCCCCAGCCCCTGGGACAGCCTGAACAGCCTCATCTGCTGCTTTGAATGCCCCAGATTGTCTGAGCCACAAGGTTGTGGCCTCTAGGTTAGGGGCCACAGCCTCCCTGTCAGCACCCCCATCCTCTCGGGAAGTCGATATATTTAGTAACGGATGTTTTCAACACATTTATCTCCCATTGTTCAGCTGCCCGCTCCCTGGGAAAGGCCAGGTCCCCAGTGACATGACCCACTTCTTGAATTCCCTAAAGTCACCCTTCTCACTGCCCTCCCTGAAAAACAGGAGGCAGCTGGGGCTTGGTGCAGCAGAAGGGATTTAAGTCAGACATCTGGGAGGACGTCCCAACAGTGTGGTTGCTGAAATATGCAGACTCTGAGGTTTCTGGGTTCTCAGTTTTTCGATGGCTACCCAGTTCCAAAGCCAGAGGAGGCTTTGAGAATAGAGTAGAAAAGGTGGTGGACAGGTGGAGGGTCAAATATCAGCACCATTACTCGGCAGCTGTGTGGGCAAGCTACCTAACTTCTCTGAACTCTGTGTGAATAGTGGACTGGGAATATTAATACTTTCCTGGCTGAATGACTGTGAAGAATCTGAAAATGGAGATCTTCGTGGCATGCAGCAGGTGCTCATAAAGGTTAGCTGTTGCCATTATAAACCACCCATCCTCACCCACACTTTTAGATTCAGTGGGGGCCTGGAGGGGGAGAGACCAGATCTAAGAGCCCAGAAGCTGTCATCGTGTGGGAGACACTAGGAGGTCTGAAATGGAGCCATGGAGGTGGGAATGCTGAGAAGTGTGGATGCTCCGTGGGAGGGCCAAGGGCCTTCAGAGACATCCGACCACCACCCTCGGCTGCCCTGGCCAGTCAGGGTCTAACCCCCAGAGGAGGCAATGGGGAAAAGGGCTCAATGAGGAAGGGGTTAAGCCAGCAGCCACACCCATAGCAGGCTGTGAGTCATTCTGGGAGTTGTAGTCTGGCATGAGTTCGCAGTAAGTATACTTAGTCCAGCCGCCTGGCGTCCAAATGCATACTGTGCTGCTGAGGCGGGCTGAGGACAGGCCCTGGAGGGGGCTGGGGGATGCAGGGCCCAAAAGTGGAGCATTGTCAGTCCCTCCCTCAGGACCCCTCAGCCTGTTGTGTGTTGGGCCATGCAGGTGGGGGTAGGGATAAAGGGATTAAGCCATAATTAGGACTCTTCACACATTCACACAGAAGTTTACAGCTTCCAGAGCACTGTTTTCACATCTATGATCTCATTTAATCCTCACCACAAACCCAAGAGACTGCTGTTTTCTGGATGAAGAAACAGAGGATCCAAGAGGGGAAATAACTTGCCCAAAGGTATTCAGCCAGTGACTGGTGGAGCCAGGCTTGGAGCACATGTCTGCCCGCTCCCAAAGTTCCTGCTCTTTCCATGGATTGTTCCAGATAGCAAAGGTCAGGCACTGAAGGACAGGCAAGACACAGACAATTAGAAATCTCAACAGAGGAACAAAGACCTGACTCAAGGGACAGAAGGCAAAGCCTGAGCTCCTAGGGATAGGAGGTTAAGAAGTAGACTAGGCAGACCCCAGACAACCAATTCCAGGCTGAGAATTTGGACTGCTTACCATGGCCCACCAGGCTCTTCCCAAGAGTTTGGAGCAGGGGCAGGGCCTGATTAGAGCTGGACTTTGGGAAGATTGATCTTGCAGTCTGGGCTGAGTGGTTAGGACTGGATAAACAACACAAACTGAGACCTCTGAAGTTCACCTGTGGTGCTCTTTGCTCCTCTTCCTCTGCCACACTTCTTCCCACTTTCTTCCTCCTCCTGCTCTTCCTCTTTTTCCTTCCTCCTCTACCCTGTCCCTTCCACCCCATCCTGGGGAGTGAGAACTATACCATAGAGCTGTGCTATAATGCCACCTGTCTCCAGCAGGGGTTGCTGTTGTGCAGTCAGTTGCTGCCTGGGTCCTCCTGTCTGAAGGGCCAGAGGGAGGGAGGCTGGACAAATAGTAGAGATGAGGGGTGGAGGAAGGGTAGCCCATTGTTCTCCACTCCACTGGGCCCAGGGTGAGAGGGCGCTGCTGACCTGGCATAGGGAGAAAAGAGGGCTGAGGGGACACCAGACCCCACATGGCAGGCACAGACACATGGAAGGGGTTAAGCCAAAGGACAAGATAATTTTACCTCCTCACAGTTCTGGGACAAGTTTAGATTTGGAAATGGATCTAGGATGACGGTTGCAGTTGGAGTCTGGGTTTCTACTGGATTGTGATTTGCTTGATCCTGAGATGAGGGCTAAGACTGGTTGGTTTGTGTTTCTGTGTGCGTGAACCTGAATGTGAGATTCCAGTTGTGCTTGTGTATTTATGAGTCTGAGTGTAAGGGTGTGGGAGTCAGTGTTTGTATAAAAGTGTGGACATATTCATATGTGTGAATATGTGAGTGCCCATTTTCCTGCCTGATTATTGGTAAGTGGTGATGTGTATGTGAGTGTGTGCTCCTCTGTGTACAGTGTTATGCATACATGTTCTAATAAAACTGCCTGTGGGTGTGCGTCTCTGTGCATACGTATGTCTTTGTTTCAGTGTAAAGGCAGGGATGTATGAGTGTGTGTGTGAACCCAGCAAAGCCACGCCCAAGGTCTGGATACTCAACATTTTCTCTCCTGAGTCCCATCCATCTGAAGGTAGAGACAGGGTACATGTGGACTTGGGCTGGGGGGTGGCTGTCACGTGTGGGGCTGGGCTTCCCTTGGAAGACTCTGTGACCCCCTCCTCATCAGTACAGGTCCTAAAGGAACGTAGTGTCTTTGTGTTTGAGCTCAGGTCCAGGGCCATGACATGGAGATGCTGGACAGGCCATACCAGCACCCCTCTAGCAGAGTTTCAGGGGCTCCCAGCCCAGTCCTTTTCTAGAGATACAAATTCTGAAACCCAGAGAGGGCTAATGATTGACTCAGTGCTGCATAGCAGGATTCAGGGTGAGATGGCAAGGCTTGCAGCCCAGAGAGGGGTGTGTCTGGCCTAGAAGTCCTCTCTCCATCCAGCCTCTGGAGCAGATGGGGAGCTCAGAGTAGGGATCCAGTTCCGTGGCATGAGGCCACCTCCTGCACCTGGGCCTTTCCACTCCTCTGAGGCCTCAGATGCTGCCTTTGAAGTTTGTACCAGAGTCTCTGCCTGCTGTGAGACTCCTCTTGGGCACTTGTGAAGTCTGTCATTCCTGGAGCATGGTGATTCTGTAGAGAGGAGTCTGACAGGGGAGTGGGACCACGGGGAGAGGCCTCATCTTTGCATCAGATGCTATTTTAGGTTTTTACTGTTCTAACATTCAAGGCTTTCCCTATAATCCTTTCTTGGTGTCTTAGTACTGAATCAGTGCTGGGATAGTAGGGGAGTCCTGAAAACAGCTTAGCTCAATGAGAGGGGGGCGGGGCAATCCCAAGGGAAAGGGACTGCCCTAAGGGGGAGGGATGAGCTTCCTGTCCCTGGTGCAGGGAGGTGTGAACAGGGGGGCTGGGCAGCCTGGTTAGGGAGACTGTAGATGAGAATCCTGTCCTAGCAGAGAAGTTGGTTTACAAACACTTTGAAATCCCTTTAAGCTATAACTGCCATGGAGGGGCCAGAGAAGGACATAGCTTGGCCCAGTGAGCACGGAGAAGTTTGAGCCCCACAGTGCTTTTCCTGGTGGCCTGGGAAGCTGGAAGCAGGAAGATCCCCTTCCCTGGGAAACTAGAGAGACACTGCCTTCCTGGAATTTTAAGATTAATGGCAGGGGGCTGGATTCGAAGACACCAGTGGAGCTGGGGGTACGATGGGTAGGAGGCAATGGCCTTGCTGGCAGCGCTGGTGGGGAGGGAGCAGACAGGCAGCTTCCTTTGGGATGAGCTGTGGGGGGACTCTCAGAGGCCCATGTGAGGCTCAGATCTGGGCTCTGGGTGGGGTGGGGGCAGAGGCTTCCTGGTGCTGTGGGTTGAGCAGGGATTGGGTAGAAGAGCAGAGAAGCAGGCAGCCTGGTACCGCATCTTTCCCATGGCAGAGAATTCAGAGTTATCTTAAAACTCCAAGTGGGGTGCAGTTTGGGGGCTAGAAGGAGAGAACTAATGATCACAGAGTGCCCTTTCTATTTTCTAAATTACCTTGTTTAATCACCTCAATAATCCCTCAAGGAACTTGCACTGTTTTGTAGAGGGGAATCAGATGACACACTAAGGTGGTTTAATTGAAGGCACTTGGATGAAGCAACCATTGTGGAGATGGGGCAGGATGAAGGGAGAAAACAGGGAATGTCGAGGTACTTTGGACTAGCATCCATGAGGCTCAAGGGGCAAGGAGAGTGCTGTAGATCTGAGAGCCAGTGCCAGAATAAAGTTATCCCCCACTCCCAGAGCCTGTCAAAGGAGACAAAGAATGGAGGTCTGGAGGGACAAATGGATGGTGGGAACCCAAAGTCCAGAGAGGGTGCCAACTTGCCCAATGTCACACAGCTGATTGGTCTCAGATGGAGCCAGAAGACAGGCTCTGCTTCTGCACATGCATTTTGTCATGTTCTCTGAAGCTTGGTGGGATCCAGGTACCAGAGTGCTTTCTGCGTGCCTCCACAAGCATGCAGAAAGGGCTGCTAGGAGCTACTTCTGCCACCAACACCCTGCCCCCTACCTGAGTAGCACTGGGGCTGCTAAAGAATGTCATTCCCAGGGTTTGGTGTCCTGGGCCCCCACAGAGCCACAGGCTCATGGATGCCACACCTCCTCAATGATGCCATCTCCTCCCCTGCCCTGTGCTTGGCACCCTGGCCATAGAAACGGGCTGGACAGCCCTTGTCCTCCCCTTTGTTAGAGGAAGGCAGTGGACATTAGGGGGTGAGCCCAGGGAAGGAGGAAAGCCCATGCTGGGACCGCTGATCAGGAGACTTCCCCAAGGAGGTGATGCTGGGTCTTAGCCCTGAAAAATGAATGGGAGTTTTACATGTGAAGGAGGAGAGGAAGGTAATTCTAAACAAAAAGCCAGCACAACAGCAGGAAGTCATGGTGGCAGGGCCCAGGCTGCTGGGCTGGGGGAAGGGCCAGTTGTGGAAGCCCAATTCACCCAGGGAAGCCAGGGAGGGTGGAAGCAGGGTCATGGTTAGCTTTGGGTTTTGAAAGCCCCAAGTGAAGGGTGAATGAAAGGGGCCAGGGAGGAGGCTGGTGTGGAGATGCAGGTAAGAGGCAAGATGGCTGCACTGAAGGTGGCTGAAGACAAGTGAGCTATGTAGACAGGTGACAGGAGGACTGACAATTCCCAACCCCCAGCTCACCCATCTAAGCATGTCCCGAGTTCTTCAGTGTCTGCCCTCCAAGGCAGGGGTGGGTGGCAACTTCAGACTGTCCTCCAGAAGCACCCCTCCCTGCCTCATCCTACCTGTGGCTTCCGCACTTGAATACCCATCCCTGACACCCATAAGCCACCCCCTCAGATTGTAGCCACCAAGAGCAAAGCTCTGTCCCTGCCACCTCATCTCTTGATAACAGTTATGACTTGTCCACTGCCAAGTCTAATTAAAGTCCTTCCTTTTAAGACCTTCATCCTGGAGTTTGATCTCAACCCTTTTTGCTATCCAGAGCCTGGGCCTTGGCCTCCCTGGGAGATGAGTTAGTGAGGTGGTTCCCTCCTGGTGCTGGGGGCAGTCATGGGCTTTGGCCCAGCCAGCTCATCCATGTGCCTGCGTGCCAGTGGGGACCCACTTTAAGCCTCCGCTGGGCCTCAGGTCACTGACTCATTATCAATGTTAACTGGCATCTCTGGTGCAGGCCTCCCCCCCCCCCCCGCCCCAACTAAGTGCTTGACAATCGTTAGGTGCTATTGTGTGCAGCTGGACTCCAACTCCAGCACCCTCCTGCCCCAGGCTTCTCCTGGGTCTAGCTGCCTGAGCCAAGGGACCAAGTATCCAGGCCACAGACATACAGTTCCAGGCATGGAGAGACAAACAGAAATAAACAAGAGAAAAACTCAGCAGACACAGAAGCCCACATACAGAGAAGCAGACCCTAGTACAAAGACATAGAGAGACGCACCACAAACATGCACATAACAGACAAGATACACTGAGAAACAAAGAGGGTAAATCTAAAAAACTGAACTAATAATGGAATGAAGTGCAACACCTGTGCACATAACCCAGGTATCCACACATGCAACACAGACACACATTCGACACACAGAAACACTCACACTTGGCATAAATACAGGCTGCCCGTCAGGTTGCCAGACAAAGCTACCTCTGGTTCCCCACCTGTGAAGCATTCTCACCTCTGGGCTATTGTACATGCTGTTCCCTTTGCCTGGAACACTCTTCCTGGAAGCCTCCTTCCTTCTCAGGGTTAATTCCTATCCTTCTTTATGTCTTGGCATCCCTTCCATACTCCCCAACCTTGGAGCTCTCCCCTGCTCCAAGGCATCACTGACTATTTTCCAACCAGACTTCGACAAGTTTGGGGATGAAACTTTTGCCTGTGCCCGGTGAGGTGGCAGCTGTGGTTGTGAGTAGGCCATTAGGGCTGAGAAACCAAGCAGAGACAAATTTGGGGTGGAGGGGGACGGAGTCAGGAATAACAATGAGGAGCTCTGACTGCTCAGGGCCTGAGTAAGCATTTAATGCACAGGCTGGCATAGCCAGATGTTCTTTGCCTCATTTTTTTTTTCCGACTCTGCCTGATTTCTTTTGCATTTCTTCTAGGCTTGCTGCCCAATCCAGTTCCCTCCTTCCTAAAGCCAGTCCTGCCTCTTGCCACCTCTCTGAGCTCACACATGCTCACTTGCCCTCTTTGCTTGGGCATACGCCAGGGGAAAACCTCATGATTCAACGCCTACGGTCAGAGGCACAGCCTCCAGACACAGTCTCTTAACCCAGGCCACTTAGTTTGGTAAAGGGAGGCATAGAGTGGAGTGGTTATGAGCATAAGTCTTGGGAACTGTCTCCTGGTTCAAATCTCAGCTCTTCTACTTCTTGGCAGCAGGACATGTGTGAGTTCTGCCACCTTTGTTCCCTCATCTGTGAAAGAGGAACCCTAATAGAGCCCATCTCATTAGGGCTGCTGCAAGGATTAAATGAGACAAGTGTGTGGTGTACTTGGCATGCAGTTATGCTCCCACTCCGGGCTGTGTGAGAGCTGAGGGAGAGCTAATGAGATTAAGGATGTGCAAGTGCACCCAGGAGGTGCCTAGTGAGTCCTTGCTAATTGGAACTGAGTGAAACAAACATGTGTGTGAGTACCTACTATGTGCCCTCCATGGCTGGGTTTTTGCATTTCCCCTCCGCAGTATCTGCATGGCGGCTGATTCTGTACAGCTGTTACCCTATGGGGGGATCAGAAAGTGAGGGTGTAACTTCTTTTTTTAAATTTAATTTTTTTACATCTATTTTATTGAAGTATAACTTATATACAGTAAAATCACCAATTTAAGGTTTATGATTCAATGAGTTTTAGTAAATGTATTGTATACAGTCATATAACTGCCATTCCAGTCAAGACAAGAGTATTATTGCCTCAAACTTCCCTGTGCCCTTTGCAGTTAATCCCCTTTGGGGGGTGGCTTTTTACAGGGCTGTGAGAGGTGCTGGGTTTTTACTTGAGCTGAAAACCTGGACATATAGACTGGAGCTGCTTCTAACATGCTGGGAGATGCCAAGGAAATGCTCACCCTTTCTGGGCCTTTGTTCCTGTGGCCTTCGTACATCCTGGCAGAGGTAATGAAGCTAGGGAGAGGACGGGATGCACAGGCCACAGTTTCCTAAGGGTACACTATGGGTCTGAGGCTGGGGTCATTTGGAAGTGGCAGCCTCGGAAATACATAGAGCAGGTGACAGGGAGTAGAGAGTTGGTGTTCTCATAAATCTGTCCCTCCTTGGATCAGGTGAGCCCTGTGGCCCTGATGGGAATGACTGTTTGTGGGCCCAGACTGGAGCAGGGGCCTGGCCAAGATGACTCCACATATCTCCCTATCTCCCCCTTCCAGGGGCTGTAAACCCCTCTGAGAATTAGCAATTCCCTGAAAAGAAGGGGGCACTTTTGTTCCCCAGTTCTGGAACCAAATATTAAAGCAATTATGTAACTAGCAATAAATTACTTAAAGTAGTGACTCACTCAGCTTAATTAGAGCAAGAGCAGGGAGGGATTAAGGTATTTTTAGAGCACACACCTCACTTTCTCCTGGGGGGGGAAGGGGAGGCCTCTGTGCAAGGTGGGGGTGGAGAAAGGGCTGGTTGCTCATGGAAGCACCCCAGGTGTCTGCAAGGAGATGAAAGCTGATCCTCCACCCCACAGAGGTCTCAACAAAGAGAGGCCAAGTCAGAGCAGTGGCAGGAAGAATTCAGATCAGACTCAAGGAACACTTGCCAGAGATGCTTGTTGGAGAACTGGGACAGGTAAACTAGATTATGAACTCTTTGAGGGCAGGGACTAGGTCTGTGACCGCCTGCCTACCATCACTGGTTACTAGCTGCGTGGCCTTGGGCAGGTTCCTTTGTTACCCCACACTTCAGTTTCCCTCACTGTCAAATGGGCATAACAATATCCACCTTTCCACACATTGTAAGGACCACGTGGGTTAATGTACATTAAGCAAAGTCCAGTGCTGACTTAACAAGACAAAAATCTCCAAAAAGGCAGGAAGTAAGTTTGGTTTGTTCACTATTTTATCACAAGCTCTATTCACAGGGTCACACATAGTAGTGTTCAATAAATGCTTGTTGAGTGAGTGCATATTAGTTTTATTCTCATTCTCCTACTCCAGATGGGTTCCTTGTTTCAAGGTTTGTGGATGATGGACCTAAATGAGAGGAGGGCAGAGGTGTCTCGCAGGTGGAGACTGGCCTTTTTCCCCCAAGCTGAGGAAGAGACGATTTAGGACGGAAAAAAAAGCAACTTCTAGAGACAGGCCTGGGAGAGGTCAGAACCATGGACAGCTCCACTCTCCTGATAATGGGCGTGGTCTCGTGGTCTCCTGGTCGCCTGCGGTGCAGCTGGCATGGGAAAGCCCCCCTAGTTTACCCTCCACAGCTACAGGTGAGAGAAGGAGGAGGCTCAGTCCAGTCAGACCGGAGAGATCAGGACCCTCACTCACGATCAGAGGGAGTTCCAGGAAGGGAGGATGAGTGCGGGATGGAACATTCTGAAAAGCTTCCTGGAGGAGGGGAATGGGATTGGCTGGGAAGATTAAGGCAGAGAGAATATCCAGGCATCTGTAAAACAAAGTAACAGTTTTGGCCCTATAGGTTTTCTAGGTGAATTGAATGAGTTACTTTTTAGGAATGCCTGGCACATTTGCCTGCTTGGAAAGGGCACAGCATATGGGCTCAATTCTTTCTGCTTCCCTCCACCTCTTCTCAGCCCCTGTGACTTGAGGAGGGACACCCCCCCTCCCTGCCTTACTGGAGATAGCAGGACCTGGATAACTGCTCAGAGGCTCTGAGGTACAGGGCTTCCTATTCCAGCCTTCGCTGATCCCAGCTCTGAGACTGGACTGAGCTAGACACACAGTAGGTTCACAGGACAGACTGAGACTATGCTCCTCCTTCCTATCAGGGCTTTGGAAGGCTGAGGGAAGGACACAGCAGAATTGGGGTGATGGAGTTTAATCTCTGATCCTCTCCCTGCCCCTAGTGGTGGCTCTGATTAGTTCCGACTAGTTCTCTTCACACCTCGCTGGCCTCCCAGGGCCCCAGCGATGAATTAGTGATGACAGCTTTGCACCATCACTATGACGACCAGGCATGTTCTTAGCCTCCAGTCAGGGTGCAGTGGCAGAGGCCAGAGACCCCTTTGGCTCTGGGCTTTTGTACTGGTGTGTTTGATGGGACTGGGGCCCAAAGGGGGAAGCAGAGGGGAGACAGCTGGAGATGGAGCAAGGACCAGGGCATGGGGGCTCCATCTGGAGTAGCCTCACATTCCTTCAGATTGCTAGACCCAAAGGAACCTCGGGGATAGCTTTTTCTCTTCCTCCCTGCTTTCTTTTTCTTTTCATTCCTCCCTCCCTTCCTCCTCCTTTCTTTCCTTCCATTTTCTCTAAGCCTCATCCCTGTGCAAGGCCCCTGAGCTGCCCACCTCTTCCCCCTATTCTGGGAATCAGGCCCAGCCCAGCCCTCACCCTTAAGAGCCCAGAGTGAGATGGGGATATAGACACATCCTGGTCTGGGCTTCAGAGAAGGTGTGTGGGAGCCACTGCTGGCTCTGCAAAGAGGGCTGCCTTAGCTCTGCCAGAGGCTATGCAAACAGCTTTGCAGAGGGAGTGATACTTCTGGTCCTGTTGAGTGAGATTTTCCATTGGAGAGACAGAGGATCAGGGGTGAAGAGGTGAACCATGAGTCCAGAAGTGAAACATAAAGAGGGATGGGGAGTTGACAGAAATCCAGAGCAGCCTACGTGTAGGAGGTGTAGCAGGGAGCAGAGGACTGGAGCCTGGGGAAGGACTCAGGGGCCGTGGTTACAATGAGGAGTTTGCAGTGTGTCCCATAGGGAAAGAGGAGCCCTTAAAGAATTGTTGTTGTTGAGTGTTGATTCTGGAAATGGGAAACTTGAGGCACAGAGAGAGAAAGTGACTTGCTCAAGCTTGCTGAGGTCACTAAAGTCAACCAAGGCTATGGGTTCTGCCAGGATCCCAGTAGAACTCAGCTAGGACCTCTTGCCTCAGACTTGCTGTCCAGGAATTTTCCAGGTAACCACTATCTCCAAAAGGTGAGGAGGGCCCATGGGTGACTTTGCTCTTAGTTTGAATGAAATTTTCATAGGCAAGGGCTGTGCTATGGCCCTCCCTGTCTCTTGTGTGTTGATGGTAGTTGGGTAGGGAATCCAAGGAAGGACCTGGGAAGCCAGAGGCTTGGCTGAGGTCAGCAAGAGATCATGGTCAGAAATTGATTAGACAGAAATTGATTAGGGTCAGAAACTTGGGCCGTCAGGCTTCCAGCCCAAACACTGTGCTGCATTCTTTAATTTGCACTCTCAGGGATCTTTGCCTGCATGGGGCACCCCCAGGAGGTAAGGGCATCTCTGAGGCCCTCACACTCTCCCCAGGCTCTTCCTGGCCCCAGGGGCCTGATATTGGGTCTGCTGTGGCTGGAACTTATCAGGGCAGAGAGAGACATTTAGCCCCATTGTCCTGATGAAAACACTGAAATTTCAGGGCGACAGTGACTCACTCAGGGTTACTGAATAAGTCAGAGCTGAGCTGGCCCTGGCTGCCTGGCCCTTGGCCTGTCTACACTCTGCCATCTCACAGCTATCCCCTTGCCTCTCTTCTACCCCACTATGCAGCATTGTTGGGCCTGCCAGCTTTGATGGATGGTCCCACAGTTCAGCCTCCCTCCCATTCCTTTCCGGATGCTGGGCCGTTAGCCTTCTAATCACCAGTTCTGCCTGGTGGCCGCCAAGCCATCCATCTCCCCCCTACAGCTTTACCCAGCACAGGTGAGGTTTTTTTGCAGGCGGGGGAGGGGAAGAGGAGCAGTGCAGCTATTCCCCCTTCTCTGAGGTTGGGCTGGGAGTATGGCTGCAGCCCCTATTCTAGGGGAGTCAAGGGTTAGGAAGCAGCCTACACCCCTTTGCTGGAGTACCAGAAATCCCTCCTCCCAAGGATACCTACACATGCATATGTGCACACATGCTCACAGTGACAGTAATAAAATAAAAAACTTTCATGTATCAAAAAATACCGTATGCCAAACACTGTGCCAGAGTTCTGCATGTGTACTCTCATTTATCCTGTTAGTTGGGTACTACTGCTAACTACACTATAAAGATAAAAAAACTGAAGCTCAGAGAGGTTAAGTGACTTTCACAGGTGCACATGGCCAGGAATGGAGGAGCTGGGATTTGAACCCAAGTTGTATGGCTTACATCTTATTATTAGCAACTCCTTTGCTATAATGACTTACTTATGTGTGCACACATGTGCACACAAACACAGGCATACATGCACACACATCCATGTACGAACACAAGCCTCCATGCTGGCCCTTGCACCACTCATCTACCCGGACCAGCTTCCAGAGGAGTAGGGAGAGCACTGGACTGAGGAAGAGATGAGGAGTCTCTGCTCATTGTCCCCAGGCTGCCCCCAGAATCACCCCAGCAGTGACACCAATCAGCTGGAGGGCTGCATGGAGGAGGCAGCCTCAGGCATCAGGAAGAGGAGGCTTGGAGGCAGCCAATCAATAATGCCTGCAGCTCCGCCTTCCAGGAACTGGGGCTCAAGGGAGCGTGGCGCCGCCGGTCCATCATCTGGCTGCAGCCCAGGCCCGGCAGTCTGTATGCAGAGTTTGGCTGGTGAGCGGTGGCCTGCTGCCCTTGTGCCCCCAGCTCCATGTGCTCCCCCTTCTCCCTTTCTCTCCCCTTCCTGCTGTTGTCTTACACCTCCCCGTTTCCCCCCTCCCCACCCACCCCCATAGTTAGCCCTGCAGCTGAGAATCAAACTGCCAGTTCCCAGGCACCTGTGTGCACCCACAGCCCTGGAGCTCCACTGCCCCAGAAGCTGCTTCCGGGGTAGGTGCTGGGAGGTGTGGGGAGGGTGAGCAGAAAGGCCAGGGTTGAAAGCGGCAGGAGGTGGGGGCAAGCCCTTAGAGCCATAGGAGACTATTTAAGGAGATCATGAGTGTAAAGTGCTTCACACCACCAGAGGGCACATAGTAGGTGCTTAATTAGACTGCGTCTTGATCCTCCCTCAGGAGTATGGAGAGAGTAAGGCTGGTGCTGATGGGGGGCGGATGGGGGGGGGCTCTGGAGGCACATGAGCTCCCAGAGCGGCTGTCAGGTGCAGCTGACAGTGTTAACAATTCCTGGAACAATTAGCATTGCGGGGTGGAGGGGGGGATTAGTACCTGACACCTGACAGGAGGCTAGCCTAGGGCTGTTGCCCATTCTTACATGGGGGGGGCATCCAGCACTGGGAGGAATGGTGGCCAGAGCAGGGCTGGAGACTGTCCCCTGCTCCCTCTGGGAAGGGCCCCTGAGCAGGCCCCTGGCAGACATGCTTCCGTCAATCACTTCAACTGGCACTGGCCCCCAGAGACCTGGGTTCAGGTCCTGATTGAGGCACCTGCTGGCTGGTGGTAGTTAGTTAGGGTGAATCACTCTCCTTTGGGGGTCCTCAGTCTTCTCATCTATAACAGCTTACGGTGAAGATCAAATGAGATGTTGCCTGTTAAGTGCCTGCCGCTTCCCTGTTCCCAAGGAGCTGGGCCACTCGGGGTTCCCCAGAGTCTGCTTTCCTAGTTACACCCCTGACAGGGACAGGTGTGGGCCATCTTTCCACCAGATGCTGTCTGCTCCATCCTTGGGTCCCCTAGTGTCCTGACACGGGGTCCCCAGTGCCCTGATACAGGGTTGTTGAGGAAAAAGGAAGTAAAGGGGGTCTTAGCTTCCCATCTTAACTTCTGTCATGTTCTTCACTCTGGTAGGGGAACATGCGTGCCTCTCTGTACTGGCCGAACGTTCATGGGAAATCACAGGAGCAGTCTGACTCAGGCGAGGGTGGGAGGAGCCCTAGATTGGGATTCCCGACGCTTGCCTTCCTACCGTTTTAGAGAGTGCCTCACTGTCTGACCTTGGGCAAGACCTGTCCCTGGGGGGTTAGAGAGACATGCAACCTCTGACCAGCCTCATTTTGAGGGCCTAGATGATTCTGTGTTCTAGGGGAGATGTTGGGTGAGGGGCTGGTGGTACAAGCCTGGTGACCACCTACGGGCAGACCCAGGAGGCTGAACCAGCTCAGGACTCCTGTGACTTTGGTGCCTTTGTCATTCTACTGCCATAGGCCTGCCCCTGCAGTCGTCTGCTATGCCTCCGAGTCTCTGCTGCCCCGCTTGCCCCTCCATTCCGAGTCCTCTTTCCTTTATTATCTAACTCTATTGCCTACTGCCTCAGGCTTATCTCCTTCTGTCACATGTCCATCCATCTCTGTCATCCCCGAGGCTTCTTCCTGCTCTCTGACACACCCTCTCCGGAGGCAGGCCCTTCTGGGAGTCAGTCCTTCCTTGCCAACCGTCTAAATAAGTGGTCTCCATGATTCTGACCAGCTCTTGTCTTTTCCCACCTTCCTGTGTCTTCCTTTTTCTGATGATGTCTCTGCCTTTCGCTATCTCTGGACTCCCTTTGTCTCTTCAAGTCTCCCTCTGCTCTTATCTCTGGGTTTCTGTCCTTTAGAGCCTGCCAGGTCCTGCCCCTTTGCCTCCGTCCCCCCATCATGTGCCCAGTGAGGGCAGCAGTTCCAGCCCTCCAGCCTGGAGCATGGAGTAGCCCACACACCCTTGCTCACTGGCTGCCTTGGAAGCCCCCGACAATGCCCTCCCACCCTGCCCTGCGCCAGGGCCTCGTTGCTAGGCCTTGGGCTGGCAGCACCTGGCTTCCATAGCGACGGCTGCTTAGAAACAAAACGCCACATCTCCTGGTCCCACCACGGAGTCTTTGCGAGTCTTTGCGGGATTGAGCGCCTTGCAATCAATCAGGACAGGAAATGTGGCCGGCTCTAGGGTGCCTCCAGCTCTGGGAGGAGAGAGAAGAGGGAGCCACAGTCTCTGCCACTGGAGCTTAGGGTGGCTGGGGCAAGAGAAGCTGCCCCAGCAGGGCTCTGGGCCAAGGAGGGAGCATGGAAGGAGGCCCCTGGGCTCTTCTCCTGAGTCAGCCTGCTACCAGGAGGCATGGTCTGCCACAGGGCCCAGTTTAGATTACTGTTCTACTATTTCTAGCTATGTGACTTTACACAAATAACCTCATGCCCCAGGACCTCAGTTTTGTCAACTGTCAAGTTAGGCTAATAATATCATAAGGATTAAATGAGAGAATCAACCAGGTGTGCCTGGCACTTAGAAGATAGTCCCTGATGGCAGTCCTTCCCTTCTCCTTTAAAGTTGCCTGAGATTTAATTAGCAGAGAGGAGGGCAATGGACAGCCGTATTAGCAAGAGGGTGGAGGAATGCACCTTGTATGTGCAGGGGTTCGCTGGGGTCCCTCTCTCTTGCCTGGTATTCATAGAGACTAAAGCCCCCAGACCAGCAGGATCTGAGGGTCATGGAGACCCTAGCTGAGTTCTGGCTTGCCAGGCAGTTAGGATAATGGGGTCCTGGACTCCTACACTCTCAGGACTCCAGGCTCTTGCATTTATAGAATCTAAGAAGCACAGTCTCTTGAAATAAAGGGACTTATAATAGAGACTTGATTTTCTTAGAACACAAAGCTCTGGGTGTTTTTGGAACCTCAAAGCCACAGACAGGGGCCTCACTCTATGATTGTTTCTGCGTTGGCAGGGAGTTTTCAGAGCATGGAGCCTTTAGTCCCTGTTGCTTAGACTTTCTTGTGCCTTGGTATCTCTCATGGGCTCAGCTCTGAGCAGCCCTGGTGTATGTTGGGGCGGTTGCTGGGGTCAGTGATGGACGGCAGCCTGGGACCACTTTGGAGCAGGGCCAGCCCAGGAAGAGCCAGCAGAGGAAAGCGGGGCGGCTGGTGGGCTGCAGCTGTCCAGGCAGGGCTGAGTGGGAGTCTGGGCAGCCACCCTTGGCTCTGGACCAGCCTGCCCTCCTCTATCTACCCAGCTTTTGAGTCAGGGCTCAGGAAGAAACATTTCCACATGGCACTCCTAGGGCTGGAGTCAGAGCATTCTTCATGGTCCCACAGACTGGAGGGAAGGAGGCTCCAGTGAGGGAGATGGGTGTGGGTAGGGGTGTGGGGGATGAGAGGAGGGGGCTCAGTAAGGGGGGTGGAGCTTAATGAAGGGGTGCAGGTTCCGTGAGGAGGATGGGAGTTCAGTGAGGGGGATGGGGTCTGGTGAGGGGGCGGGGTTCAGTGAAGGGGTGGGGCTCTGTGAGGGGCAGGACTCAGTGGAGGTTGCTGAAGAGTTTCTTAGCACTGCACTGTCTCCGTACCACCCCAGGCTCTGGAGGATGGTGGTTGAGGTTAGCAGAGTCTGAGCACCCTAAACCCATTTGTCTTTCCCTGGTGTAGGCTGAGAGCCAAGAGCTCCTTTTCCCATCTCTTCCCAAAGCTGGAAAGATTGAGAGAGCTGCTGAGAAAGCTGGGATCTGCCTCTCCTTTCGCTCATCTCCCTTCATGGTTTCCATGGGAATCGTGGCTCAGGATGATCAGGGTTTAACAGGATGGTGCTGTGGGAGGAGTCAGCACCAGGCAGAGTCACCTCGCACAGGAAGGGGTTGGCTGCTAAGAAAGTGAGCTCCCTGTCCCTGGGAGTGTGTGAGCAGAGCCTAGATCACCAGTCAGGGTGACTTTAGAAAGGGGCTCAGATGAAGGAAGGCTGTGGGGAGGCCTCTTCCCTGGGACATGTAGGCTTTGTGTGATTGGCCCAGATGGCCCAGTCTTCCAGACATCCTTGTGCCTGTTGAGGGGGCCACGACACCTTGGGCTCTGCCCCCACATCCACCCTGCATTCTTACTCTGTGCCTGGCCCTGAGCTGGACATGTACACGTGGACCTGAATCAGACCCATCTCTTCATGGAGGAGCAACAGGTCAGACTGGGGAGGCACACAGGGAAACAGATACAGTTGGGCAAATCCTATGTAAGGGAGCAGACCAGGCTTGAAGGAAGATTCTACCACTGATTTATGAAGTCAAAGATTTCTTTTTGAGCAGTTCCTCTGGGTTGAGCCTTGTTCTAGGTGCTGGGGTTACAGCAATGAATGAAAAAGAAAGAGTGCCATTCCCTGGAGGGGACAGCACCGTGGGAAGCCTGAACACCTGGCAAAGCACAGAGAGATGGCGAGTGCTGGTTGGTGGATCTGGAAGCCATGAGGAGTGTGGCCAGAAGGCAGCATAGGTGTGGCCTGCAAGGAAGTCTGCTCAGTGGTGGGGGTTAAGGACCTTGAAGGGCTCCAGCTTTGTCCAGCAGGCAATTGGGAGCCATTGAGTGTGGGTGAGGTTGCAGAAAAAAACTACTCCAGCAGGTATGGGCCTTGGGAAGGAGGCACAGTGGCCCCTGAAGGAAGCCCTGGGGCAGACATGCCCACCTGTGCCTCTATGTGTAGGAGTCATGTAAGCATGTATGTAGGTATAGGAGTGTGTGTGTGTGTGTGTGTGTGTGTGTGTGTGCGCGCGCGGTAGGAGTGTGTGTGTATCTGTGGGAAGATGGTGTGTGTGTGTGTGTGTGTGTGATTATGGTGTCCCAGGGAGGCCTTGTGTGGTGGTAGAAGGATCTTGGGGTTTGCAGATGATAAGGAGAAGATACTAAGTCCTAACATGTGCAAAGGCCCGAGTCCCGTGAACCTCAGCCCAGATGTGAGACTACAGGCCCTAGGCTAGTCTGGGCCAGAATCCTGTGGGTTCCCTTACTCTCTAGGGTCATGGACCTGGCCATCTGCTGCAGACAAATGTGTATACAAATAACATGGAAATGGATGAGACTGCGGCTGACTCCTCCCCATCCCCAGATTCCCCTGGGCTTGAGTTTGCTCGGCCTGTGCTCTTCCCCACTCAGCTCCTCCTGGGGCTCTGGGAGCAGGACCTTTTCATCCAGAGCCAAAATCCGTATTTTCCCAGCACCTCCCAGTAGCTGGATCCTTTCTCTGTGAGGGCTACCCCTACATTTGGGGCCATAGCCAAGGGACACACAGAGCTGACGTGGGCTGGTGGCCTTGGCGGTGCCTCTTGTTAGGTGTGAATTTGAATACATGCATACTCACACACTTGCACACATATTCACACATAAATGCATGTTTTTGATATGTGGACACTCGTGCACACGTACAGCTGTCCATATATGCCTACGTGTGTACATACACACTTGCACCTGCACACATAGACCTGTGTGCACACACATACATATACGCATGTTCCATAGACACACACACACACACACACACACACACTCAGCTATACCATGGAAGCATCACCCATCCTTACAAAAAAATAAACTGACAAACCTGTAGTCATACTCTCTCCTGCCTTCACCCACACCATGCTCCCAGGCCTGGGTGTTAGGCCTTACATACCTGCACACACACACACAAGTACCTAAGGGCGGCTTATACCCATGCTCTCACCAGGGCTGAAGCATGCAGGACAGGCTATAGATGGATACAGAACCTGCAGGGATGTCACCTCCTCCAGGCACTTCTTGGATTGTCCCTTTGCAGGGCCCCTAGGATGGTAGAGTCCCTCGGCTCCATGCCCCAAGTCACGGAAAGACTGAATCATGTACACTGTCTCTTGAGGAGCCTGCCACACTGCGATCTGGTCCTTGTTCACGGTCCTTGGGTCCAGCATGCCCAGGCAGGCCTGTCTGCCCAAGAAAGCTGCTCTGTGCCCAACTAGGCCTACCTGGTTGCTGCCTCCCTCCACCTGAGCTGCCTGAGCCCTCAATGAGAACCAGGCTCCCTTTTCTGAGCCATCTGAGAGAAAGCCAGACCTTGCCTGAAGTCTCCTGGTATGTCAGGGTAGGCTTCCTTCAGATTTGAACGTGGGCTTCCAGGAGTCTGACCATGGTTAGCAGGCACAGGAGGGAGGCATGTCAGACACCAGACAAGCTTGTGGAAGTAGGACATGTGGGCATGGGGGATGAGAGCAGATTGGGGGTCTGTTGGGGGTCAGCTGGAGGCATGGTGAGCAGGAAAGTACGCTCTCCTGGCCCAGGTGAGGAAGTGTTGTGAACATGGTGGCCCACAGCAGTGTCAATATCATCAGGAACAACAAAGACCTGGTTTCTGGACAGGGCCTGAGGTCTGGGGGGCCTGTACCCAGATTGACAAGCTGTGGGCTGAGTCACTTTTTCCTAAAAATACTCAGTAGCTGGGCCACGGGGCAGTTAGAGTGACCCATAAGGCAGGGCAATGAAAAGAAGGGTCTAGAAGGGCTGGGGCAGGCATTCCTGGGGCTGGGCTTTCTTGTGACCGAGACGGGCAGAGGGTTCAGGGACTGGGAGCATAGAACCCTCAGTCACTGCATTGTTGGGGGCAAAAGGAGAGGTGGGGAAATCTGTTTTTCTCACATGCTTTTCTTCAAGATGTGGAGCATGAATTTAGGGCACAGATTGGAGCCATATGGGCCGGGTTTGAATTTTGGCTCCATTACTTACTAACTGTGTGACTGTGGACAAGTTACTTGGTCTCTCTGTGCCTCAGAGTCCTTATCTGTAAAATGTGGCTAATAACAGATCTGACCTTATACTGTTCCTGAGGTGCTGAACTGGGAGTCTCATTGTAAGTGTTGGAAATAAATGTTAAAGCCCCTTGGACACACAGTCCCCCTGCACCAGATATAAACACTCAGGCCATAGGGGTCAGCCCGTTTCTTGATTTCATGGGACTGAGGTCAGCCAAGAACAGTATGTATCTCATCCAGGGTTCTGTTCTCAGACCTGGCAGCAAATTAGAATCACCTGGGAACATTTAAAAGTACCTGAGATGGGGGAGTCCCAGGTATGAACCAGGGTGAGAACCCAACACAGAATCACAGAATGAAGAGCTGGCAGACAGGGATCCTTGTGGGGAATGAAGAAGTCCTAGCCTTGGAGGAAGAGTCACTTCCTGGCAATGAGGGCTTGGGCACGGCCTGCCACTCTGCCATCTCGAGGAGCCTGGGCTGTCTCTTCTGGGAGTGGGCTGGATGGAGACTTTCAAGGATTTCATGGCGAGATGTTTTCGAAAAGGCCTCTGTATCCTGCCAAGCATCAAAAGAAGGAAGTTTGTTTATTAAATCTAGTGTATTAACATTTCACAGATGGGAAAAATGAGGTCCAGAGAGGTTCAGTGGCCTGCTCAGAATCCCACAAGTTTGTGGCAGAGTTAGGACTCAAACCCTGGGAGGAATGCTTGAGTCTGAAAGATAGATGCAGAGTGAATCTGACTGAGGGAGACATAGAGCATGTACCTGGGGCCCCAGCCACTGAGATGTAGTATAAGATGGCCAAAGAAGATTTAAGAAATAACCTACTAAGAGGTGAGTGCTAGGAGGTCCTGCCTAGAGCTGAGAGCCCAAGGGATAGTGGCTATGCTGGCTCATGGTGAGCACTTGACTGCAGGGTCTGACATGGCTTCCCCTGACGAATAGCTCTGGCCTATGGCTGTAACAGATAGCCCCTTGGTGCCTGTGTTCCAGCCAGGCTATTAAAGCCCAGGACTAACAGGTGCTCAGGATTTGCCAAGCGTTTTATACCCTGGGCTCAGACTCAGTCCTTCCCTATAGTCTTTACATTGGTTACCCCCTTTACAGAGCAGGAAACTGAGGCCAAGAAAGGAAAGGAGGCCCTTATCTGGGCCAGAACCTTTACATCACCTTAGCCCATGCTGATTTCTAGGGTATTAAAAAGTAGGCCACATTGCCCCAATCTGAAGATAAAGTAAAACCCATTGACTTGGCCTGGATCACTTAGTGACAGAAAAGCTTTGCACTCCTCCCTCCGTTCCCAGACGTGGCTCCCAGGAGACACAAGAAGGGGGACCCAGAGGACTAAGGTAGCATCAAGGGAAGGCCTCCTGGAGGATGTGGGCCTCTGGTCTCTGAATGGAAAGCAGGCTGACAATATCTGGAGGGCATCAGGGGTAGGGTGGCATGGGCAAGGGTCTAGAGGATGAGTCAGTCACCCATTGAGTAGAGGAGGAAGTATAAGTTTAGGAATGGCGGCAAGAGGTTCAAAGCTGAGAAGATAAGTCAGGGCTAAATTATGGAGGGTTTGCTATGTCAGAGTGAGGACTTGGGCTTTCTGGTGTTTGTGATAGGGAATCTTTAAAAGTGTCTGAGCAGAGGAAGAAGCATGTTCAGAGCTGGGCCTCAGAAACAGAGGTGGGAGAAATCCCAGCTTGGAGGGGCTCCCTCTGGGCTGATGGGACGGAAAAGGCTCGGTCCAGCCTGTGTCAGGGGCCTGGACTGTGTCCAGGACCGGGCTCAGTGACTCAACGTGGAGGAAATCACTCCTCAGGGAGAAAGGCCCCAGATGAATCAGCCCCTCGAGGTGGGGAGGCCTGGGGGCTCACTGAGTCACCCTCCAAGTGGGGAAGGGGGGTGTTGCCGAGAAGGGGCCTGCAGTGCATGGGAAGGATTCAGGTCAGACTACAGCGAGGGCTGTCAGGGGACTCTGGCTGCCTTCCCACCTTTATCAGGGTTGATTATCCTGGCAGTCTTATGAAAGAGATGGGAAAACTGAGGCCCAGAAAAGGGTGGGAATCTGACCAAGGTCATGCTGCAAGTCGCTGACAAAGACCAGGTGTGATCCAAGGCACACCCTCCAGTCCAGACACGTTCTACCATCCCAGCGGATTTCACAGCAAGCGGAGGCTAGGAACTGGGTGGGTCCAGCAGGGAGCTGGCCCAGGTGACCCCTCCTCCCTCCGCCTGCCCGCCCCCCCCCCATCCTCGCCAGGCAGACGGCAAACAGGGCCGGGCTGCGCTGCCGCTGTAGGACAGCAGGGGGCGCAGAAGCGTCGCGGCTACAGCAGGCGCCAGAGCACAGAGGCAGCTCTGCGGAGAACAGCGCTCCGGACGCGCGGGTCCCACCCGCGAACTGTGGACTGTGTGGCCCCGAGGCCCGCACCCTCTCTGGCTTCCAGGAACGCCTACGCAGACCTGCCTGCCCAGTGCAGGGGGCCCGGGGCCCCTACCCCGCTCTCCAGATGGTGCGCCTGTCCGTGTGTGCGCTCGTGTGTCTGTGCGCACGTGTCCCCCTCGCAGATTGGCTACTGCCCCAGGCCTGTCCGTCGCCGGGCGACCTCTAAAATTCTCCCCGACTTGCCCGTTTCTCCTGAAGAGGAGCCGACCCGGGGCTCCTTGCATCGGGTCAGCGGCCCCTTCCCCCTCTACCCTCCGCCTTCCGCCCCTCCGGTCACTGCGCTGGTCTCTGGCTTGGGGCTCTGGCCGGGCCCCAGGACTTTCTAAGTGGGGGGAGAGGACGTGATCGGACAAGAGAGGGGCTCCGAAAGGCGAGGTAGCGACAAGAGGGGCGAGAGGCCAGAGGAGCGAGCGGAAGCTGAAAGCTGGCTACCTGGTACGGGATCTTAATAGCGGACAAGCTGGTAGAGTCTTGATAGAGGAGAGAAAAGGGAGGTGAGAGCCAGGCGATGAGGGGGACTCTGGGGGTTCCGCAGGTCGGATGAGCTGAGAGGTGCAGCGCGCGGTGGCTGGAGGGTAGGCGGGGCCGCGCGGTCGGGGGGCGGGGAGTGGGCGGGCCGGGGCGGGGCCGGGGCGGACCCTCGCGCGGACCCGGCGGAGCTGTCGCGGACGCGCTGACCGAGCGCAGCGGCGGGGCCAGCGGGCGGGCGGGCGGCTGCGAGCATGGTCCTGGTGCTGCACCACATCCTCATCGCTGTTGTCCAATTCCTCAGGCGGGGCCAGCAGGTCTTCCTCAAGCCGGACGAGCCGCCGCCGCCGCCGCAGCCGCCGCAGCCATGCGCCGACAGCCTGCAGGTAGGGGGGCCCCCAGCGCTGGGCACGAGGAGGACGGGGTGTCGGGGGAGCGCCCGACCCAGTCTTCCAAGGGGCGTGCGGGCACCGACTCCGTAGTCCACTCTGCCCCAGAACCCTCCTCAAAGTGGGGCCCCCTCCCCTAGCTCTGAATTCCACTCCTGTGCCGGGACTGCAGCCCATACCCGGAGCCCTTGAATCTCCAGCTCACAGTCCAGACTCTAAACCCCTTTTGGATCTGGGACTCCACACCAAGCGCTGAACTCCCAGTCCAGAGTAGGACCCCAGTCCCCACGGAGAGCTCTGTTCAAGCCTGGAACCCCCTGCCTTCCAGATGAGTGGATGACCCTGCCCCAACCCCTGAACACCCACTATACATACATACATACACACATATATATATATGTATGTATACATATATATATATATATATATATGACTCCAGGTACACCCAGAACATCTGAACCCCCAGCTCTCAACCAAGACCCCTGTCAAAGCTGGAGCCTCACCCCAAGCCCCTGCACCTCTACTCCACAGCCTCATCTGTGCCCCCACCCAGATTCCCACTCAAACATCTGGTCTTCAGTCTTCACCTAGGACTCTACCCCAGAGTCCAAACACCTCTTTCTATCATAGCTTGTGTCTTTCTCTGCAGGACCCCCTTCCACCCGGTTCCTGCTTTCCTACCCTTCCTCCCTCCTTTGAAAGAGGTCCTCTAGTCTTTTAGGGGCTCACCCTCTCCTCTTGTTTCTCTCCGGTGTGGTGGTCCCACTTTATTCTCTGGTTTCTCCTCTGCCTTCTCTGAGTCTTTCTGGGCATCCTCTCTCTCTACCCCTCCGTTTCTCTCTTTTGGTCCCTTTTGCCCATATTCATCTCTCTCAGTCTGTCCATCATCCCATCCCCTCCATTTCTCTAGGTCTCTATCTTTTTTCTAGGGTCTCACCCTATGATCATCCCTTCTCCTTATATCTGCCTCTGCTTTGGGGTGAAGAATGGGTATACTCAGAGTATGGGGCCAGTGTCCCCAGGACCTCTTCCTGCCCCATGTTGTCAGGCATGGCATGGTGTGGGTGCTGGTGGAAGGGACTAAACATGGAGAGTACAGCCCTTGGGCGGTGCCCAGGAATCTAAGGTAGGTGGGGACTATGCGTGGAGCCTTGGGGTTCATAACTTATAACCCCCCATCCCCCCCATTCTGGTCTTGATTGGGGGCAGCTGGGGGCTTGGGATGGAGGAACGATGGGGGGAATAGAGTGCAATCTGGAGCCAGTGACCTGTGGTGGGAGGTTTCCGGGGCTGAGTGAGTCTGGGGTGTATGTGTGTTTGTGTAGGATGGGCCATGTTTCATGTGTTGGGTGTGCCTCATGTGTGTTCATATGTGATGTGTCATGAAGTATTGTGTGTGGCATCACCAATGTGATTATTTGGGGGGGGTCATGGGGATTTCCGGTGAGTGTGAAGATGGTGTATATGGCATTGCCTGTCGTGTGCAGCTAGGAGGGCTGTGTTGTGAGTGTGGAGTGGATGCTGTATGCACGAGTGTTGTGTGTCCAGGGAACATGTGTGTATGCGGTGTGTCTGTCTCCATGGGGTGGAGTTGTAGGGTCAGCCTGCATGGGGGGGG
>ML099243.1:0-10386 GCA_003697995.1 Taxidea taxus jeffersonii
TTTAGTGAGTAGGAATTCTCATGCTCAAACTTCCACAGCTGTGGCTATTCTTGGCCTAACATAATCTTATCAGCGGGGATGGGAAGGGGAGGGGAGCCCAGGGAAGGAAAGGGCGATTGTAGCAAGACTGGCTAGCCCCACCGCTATTGTCACACGGCTTCTGTTACAGGCACTCTTTTCTACGTCAACAGAGAAGGGACCCACATAAGGGAATCCATATCAACAAGAAGAACTTTGGTCTCCAGGCCAACGACCCAGAATTCAAGTACTGACCAGGTCCTTTGGCTCCTCCTTGTAAAATGCGACCCAATCTAAAGATGATGGCTCGTTCATATTCTTTTATGATCTAGATTAAAAACACAAACAATAATTAAACATGAGGAGTACAAATCTTTATATACGCTATATATTTATAGGCAGCTTGTTAAATATATATTCTGTTCTAAACAGGTTAGATGCCTGTATGTTGTTTTTTCCTCTAAAGTCTGAACAGTATCAGGATGCCTCCCTGGCTCGGTCTTTAGGGCATTTGACCCTTGATCTTGGGGTCATGAGTTCGAGCCTCCTGTTGGGCATAGGGATTTCTTAAACACATAAAACTTAAATAAAATAAAATCCAAACAATATCTATAAACAACACGTTCGATGCTGAATTACCAAGCAGGATATGCATTTACTATTTTTTTAAGTAATTATAAAAGCAATAGATATTTCACTGTATAAAATTTGGAAAGTGTAGAGTCGTATATAGGAGCAAATCCATAACTCCACTCCTCAGCTATTAACATCCTCCCTCAGTTACTCATGCATTGGTAATAAAGACAAGAAATAAAAACAACTACATTTCCCAGAGTTTATCTCCTGACTCCTTAAGTTATAATCATAAACTTATCTGAAAATTCTTGGAGCGTATTTTCCCTTCTTAGGAATATGTAAATGATAGTCATTTATCAAAGTATTAATGACTTTATGGAAAAAATAACCAGCAATTGGGGGGCCCTTGCCATATGCCAGGCATTGGGATAAGTATGTTTAGAGACATTCTTTAATCCTCACAACAGCCCTGTGAAGTGCGTGTTGCTACTTCCTCCCATCTTACAGGGAGGAAGCCAGGCAAAGGTCACACGGCAAACAATGGAGCCAGTAGCCAGTCCTCAGTGTCTTGACTCTGGACAGGACCACCCCAAATCCCTGACTTTGGAACATTTCTGATGGGGATCCTTCCTCTAACCTATGAGAAGGGCTGCCTGGACCATGGCTGAAAGAAGTCCCCAGATTCCATTATAACAGGTGACTAGAAGGAATATTCCAAGGGAGAGATGAAGGAAAAGGGATTCGGGCCAGCAGGTCTCTCTCTCTCTCTCTCTTTTCTACACAGATACACACAACGGTGGGCTTATGTAGTGAGGGGCTGACCCCTTGGCAGACAGACGCAAGTGACGTCTTCTTTACCTTTATGCACATCCATACCGAGATGGGGAAAGTTATAACAGTGAACAAGAACGAGACAGCCACCAAAATCCAGCCACAAGGTCCAAGGCCTGTACTGGGGCTATCTGTGAAAACAGAAAATACACATCTCTTGTCATTGTTACCAGCAGACTCCCACCACCTTCATCCTCTGTTCTGGGAACCCACCGATGCCTAGAATTCTACTGTGTTCCCTGGATTTCCCCATCTAATCCTTGCAACAACCCTGAAGCACAAGGGTTACCTTTTCTCATCTACTTAACATGACAAGGATTTCCCACATTATTATTTTTTTTTATCCTGCAAACGTTTATTAGGTGCCTAATATTTATTATGCCTTGTGCTCTGCACCGACGTGGTAAAAGCAAGACCCAATCCCCGCTCTCAGGAAGGTTCAAGTTCAGTGGGCAAGACTGATCTGTCTGACTGGTCGTTACAACATTAGGTGGTTAAGTGTCGACACAGACTGTAGAGCATTTTGAAAACCCAGAATGGGAGTGACTTACGTAGCTGGGAGAGAGGTGACAGCGGGGTAGGGCGGGTAGGGGACCGTGGCAGTTGTCAGAGGCGTGTCTTGAAGGATGTAACGGTTAAGGAAGGTACAGGTTAAGGTACAGGTTAAGGAAGGGCAGGGACGGAGGGCAAAGGGCTTTTAAACTGAGGGGACAGACGAACTAAGGCAAACTGCGTGCTATTTCCTCGGGCATATGCACCATACTTTATTACCCTTTCCCCCCCCCCCCCGGATGATTAGACACACTGTTTCTGATTTCTTAGGATTATTAACAATGTATCACAAACATCTTTATACATAGTTTTCCTCTGGCTTTTCTAATTGCTTCCTTTCCTGCAACATGAAATAGCCCTTGTCTTACTAGGAAGGTAATAATGCACACCCTACTGCAAGAATTTCAGCGGGACAGGGGCAGGGTGGGGGGGGGGGTTAGTCGATCCAGAGATGATGAATATTTTTCCAAACCACACACATTTTTAAAAATTTTTATTTATTGGACACAGAGCGATCACAAGTAGGCAGAGAGGCAAGCAAAGAGAGAGAGAGAGAGAGAGAGAGAGGAGGAAGCAGGCTCCCTGCCGAGCAGAGAGCCCGATGCAGGACTCGATCCCAGGACCCTGAGATCATGACCTGAGCCGAAGGCAGAAGCTTAACCCACTGAGCCACCCAGGTGCCCATAAACCACACACATTTTTATAAATAAGTTCTGTGAACTATTTCTCTCCCTTCTATTATTCTCACCTTATTTTTTTAGCCTTTGTTGTTATGCATCTGTGCTTAAAAGAAAATTTTCTATTTATTTGAGACAGAGGAGAGAGAGTGCACAAGCTGGGCCAGAGGGAGGGAGAAGCAGACTCCCCACTGAGCAGGGAGCCCTCCATGGGGCTCAATCCCAGGACCCTGAGATCATGACCTGGGCTGAAGACAGATACTTAACCAACAGCATTTGGTTCTGTTGTAATATATTTTTTCTGTTCCAATATATATATTTTTAATATTTTATTTATTTATCTGAGAGAGAGAGAGTGAGAGCATGAGATAGGAGAAGGTCAGAGGGAGAAGCAGACTCCCCATGGAGCTGGGAGCCCGATGCGGGACTCGATCCCAGGACTCCGGGACCACGACCTGAGCCGAAGGCAGTCGCCCAACCAACTGAGCCACCCAGGCACCCTCTGTTCTAATTTTTTTTTTTCTGTTCTAATATTTTTATCAGCTACACTTGCACAAAGTTTAAAAAATCCCAAAGTTCTCCGAGATTAATACAAAAAGAGCAGCCCCCCACTTACCTCTTCCAGTTTTTGTTTCCTCAAAGGCAACTGCTCTGTTTGCTGAGTATTTTGGTCTATACTTCTCTGCTTCTAAATAATATGCTCATTTTGTCACTTGTTGCTTTCTCCATTTTGAGCACTACTTATTGACTTTCCATGATGGAAGAGGATTTAACTTCTCCCCCACCCCATAAATATACCCATCCTTCTAATTATATCATCATTTTGGTTAGATCGTTATCAAATTTTACACTTCATAAATACGTAAATGCAATTCAAAGCTAAGCCAGGTAGGGATGTCTGATTCGTTTTTCTGTCCCATACAACTTTTTGTTTTTTTCTCCAATGTCTTGCTTTTTTCCCTTTGCTTAGTTTTTAATGCATGCATTGATTCAACCTCAAACCTCTCATCAGCGGTCTAAATCTCCTCTCACAAGGGGCAGGTGTTCTGCCAACTTCCTCTTCGAAGACAGTATCTCTTGGAGGGGGGTCTGGACTTGCTCTCTTAGGTGGTGTGAGCGGCTGGTCCGGGGACTGCCTTTCCCTACCATCCTGAGAAACACCCTTCCCTTCCTGGGTAGTGTTTTGCACTTTCTGTACCCAGTGTCTTCCTCACTTTTAGTTTGTTTTTCCTTTCTGTGGATGGTGGCGGGACGGAGAATGCCCAGGGATACTATCACTTTCCTTATGAACCACAGAAAGCTTCTGCAATATTTCCAGGAACTGTCTTGGTAATGAGAGGGAGAATGGCAAGAGGGGAGGAGGCAGGCTGGGCAATGGTTACAGCTTGGAAGGGCAAGGATGGCAGTAAGACAGGAGTTTGAATCTACAGAAGGCCAAGAAATAAGCAGAGTTGATGCTGAAAGCCTAGGAGAACAGGGACACAAGGTGGCACCAGATCAAGTGCTCTGAAAGACCAGAAATGCTACAGATGACTTTGTGGTTTTCTGGCCCTGTGTCACATTGTGAGGTAAACGTCCTATGCATAAATGAATGAAAGTGCTCTAAGTTAATCTCCTGGAGGTTTCTAAGCTATAGTTTGTGGGGTCATCGACATATCTACTGAGAGGATATTCCAAGTAGGGACCCAGTGCTGCCTGTGCAGAAGGCTCCATCAGGCATTATCACAACTGATGATAACCCCAGCACCTCTAGTAGACGGTATGTCGTAGGCACTGTGTTCAATTACTCGAGATGCCTATCTCATTTACTCTTTATAAGTTAAGTTGAAGTTAAGTATTTTTCTTTAAAGATTTTATTTATTTGAGAGACAGGGAGAGAGAACACAAGCAGGAGGAGAGACTGAGGGAGAGGGAGAAGCAGACTCCCCGCTGAGCAGAGAGCCTGATGCGGGACTCGATCCCAGGACCCAGGGATCATGACCTGAGCCGAAGGCAGATGCTTAACCAGCTGAGCCACCCAGGCGCCCCAGGTATTTTTAACTCCATCTTACAAATGAGGTAACTGAAGCAACAAAGCGTTCCCAAGACCACAGGGCGGAGGAGGACCCAGATTCAAACATGGGTCATCCTACCACAGAACCCACATTCTAAGTCAAGTCATTCCTTCTGTCCTTTGCCTCTGAATTAAAAAAAAAAAAAAAAAAATCCTCATGAAAGAAGATTTCGTGTTTGGAGCACTTTCCCAAGACAGTATCCAAACTGGGAGAACATGGTAGGAGTTCGGAGAATGAAATCTGATATTCCTACAGAGGAAGGCCTCCTATTTCCAGCTGTCCCTATTTATAGCAAAACAGTCTCAGGCTGGTGGCCAGGCTCAGGTCTAGGCTTCCAAAGTGAAGCAGATTCCAAACAAGGAACAGACTGGCCACAAATACTTTTCTGACAGCATTTGGTACCTTCTAAAGTACTGCCCCAAGCCTCGTGTTCCCAGGCAAATTTCACAGCTCTCTGTCCTGAGCATATTAGACTATAAACTCTCTGAGGGCAGTGATGTTTCTTACTCTTCTTTTATCCCAGCCCAGTCTTTTCTCGTGTGTTGCATGTGCAGATGTGTACGTGCCCTCAGTTTCCACCGTGACACTGTGTTTTTGAAAGCCCCACGCGATTTACATGGGATCACATGGGATTACAAACGAAGAGCAACAAGAAATTAAGTGGATATCCTAAAAACTGGGCTTGGTCTTTCACATCTCAAATGCTCAGCTAGAAATAATCAGTGCATACACTCGGGATGGCACCATTTCATACCATTCTAGTGCCTAAACTAGCCCATTCTCAACCCTTGAAATTCTTCCTAGTCTGGTTATAGCTCCGAAAGGTACACAAATCACATTCCTCTGAGAGGTGAGGCTTCAACTTCACCAGGATATTAGTGAACCCTTCATCCTCAACCATTTATGGGCCAAAGAAAAGAAATTCTCAGTTACTCCCCCAAATTTCATGAAATTCATTTCCTCCAAGTTTCTCATTCACTACCTTGAAGCCTGGATCCTCCCTACCAGTTGTATGAGATAAAAGGCAATAATGAACACTCAGCATTCCTGAGATATTCTGGTTCATACCGCTGGGTGGGAACACTCGGAAAGATTAGGGATCCCATGACACTGGTACTTGGCCGCAGTTAATTTTTTTTCTTTTACTACCAACTCTTCTGAAAACTGCATCAAATTTTTAACTAACCAAAGCAAGGTTTTGAAAATGCATATTAGTGTATGTATCAACACTGTTTAACTCAATATTCAAACTGGGCTTATCTCCAGGGAGCTGACAATGTTTTTAAAACACTGCCTTTTTTCTCTTATTGTAAAAGCAAAATATTGTCCCTATAAAAATTAGAAATTATAGCTAAAGAAATTAAAGAAGAAAAATAATCTATACTTCCCTTATCTCTAGATGACGATGACTTTTCTGCCTTGCTAGGTGTCCTCTAAAACTTTTGTATCTTTCTCCTAAATGAAATAATGATATACACAATAATTTTGAATCTGCTTTCCCTCTAAACTGTGAACATCTTTTCATGTCAGTACATATTCTTTATTATTAAAGGTTGAATAATAGTCCATTGTTCCATGAACCTAATGAACATTTATGTTATGTCCAATTTTCTCAAATAGAAATTCTGCTGCATTGCATATATGCTTAGTAAAATTTCCATCCATTTTTATTGTGTAAACTAATTTTGCTGAAAAGATGAAACTGTGTAATTCTTAAGTTTCTCTCATTCTGGCGGTATCTTTAATTATGACTAATAACAACCATTTATTGAACGTCTATCACATGTCAGCCACAAGTGGATTCCTTACATACCATCTTTCTAATATTCACAAACATCTGTAAAGTAGGTATGAAATATTCCTCCTGGAGTCCCCAAGTAATAAAGCAAAAGACTTCCTGCGCCGAGACAGAAGAAAACAAACAAAACCACGAAACAAATGAAACAAAACAAAACAAGCTGTACGGCAATTTTTGGGGTTAGCTTCCAAAAAAAGCAGTAAAATAATCTTTTCAAGAGAGTAACACAGGCATAATATCAGAGTACTACATTGTTAATGATACAGTATCAGCTGATTTACTAAAAGGTCTACTGAACTTGACACCTCTGGGAATCATGTACAATAATAAATTCCATTTATCATTGAGATTTTGTTCTAAAGTTCAGAAGATTAGATTTCCTCTTCAGGGAAAGGCCAGAAAGGTCTTACATAATATCTGAAAATCTAACTCAAGGTTCATTTGCATTACACCCAAAAAGAAAAAGATGAGCCCAAGGATTGTTGCAATGCCTGAACAGCAACATTTAAGGACAAGCTTTTCCTTCCCCTTTCCTGGAACGCAAGTGAAGCACTTTCCGTCTTCATGCACTGCCAAGAACAGTGCTGTTGGGGTGGAGAGAGATAAGAGGGCTGGGAATTTGGTCTCAAAACATGCTCACAGCACGGTCCTAACAGCACCTTTTAAGGACCAACAACAGTAGGTTGAAATGAAAGGTCTTGGCAATTTTTGAATTTTTCTGAAAGGTATAAATATTCACGATATCATATTTCTGATTATATTTTCCTTCTCCCTCTGCCCCTCCCTGCCCCACTTGTGCTCTCTCTCATTAAGATAAATAAAATATTCAAAAATAAATAAATTTTAAAAAAAGACAAGGAAGGGCAGGAAACAACAGAAGAAAAGGAAAAGAAGAAAAATGGAGGAAAAGAGTGAAGAGAGAAACAAAAATGAAGCAGCACACTACAGAGAGAAAAATGACACCAGGTGAAGTGAGAGAGGGGCCCAGCTTAGCACACAGTAGGGGCTCAATATGTGTATGTTGAAAAAAAAAATGTTGGCATTTACTTGGAGAGATTACAACTTGCATTTGTTTGTGAGGAGGCTTTCAAAGCAGACAAGCACACACTATAACCCATCTTTCAAATGATTATTTTAATTAGGCATGGTTTCTAATTCTTTGAATGTCCTTATCCTTAAAGGACGAAATTAGGGAAGAAATTAGTCTATGGGCTGGAGTGGCTAAAGGCCAGATGGTATCAAGTTAAAAACCATGGCCAGAGACAGTACCTTTTCCTCCCTATTATAAACCGTCTATGCCTACAAATACTGGATTAAAGGGACTGATACTGGAGAAGCATTTTCAGATCTGAATCACAAAATGTGTTTACCATGAGATATTAGAAAAAGGGCATGGCCAGACCCATTCAAGAAAGAGTTCCAATGCAAGTCGAAATAAAGGGAGTCCTTTGCCTAGCTCGAAAAAATTGTAAGGAAATTAAGTAAGTGTGAATATTTTCTTTCCCAAGTATCTTGGGTATTTTCTGTAGCTTTTCTTCATTCGAGTGTTCTAGTCATAAAGCAGGAGGAAAAAGAGATGAGGATGTCATGAGTAATTTTTTTTAAAAGATTTTATTTATTTATTTGACAGAGAGAGATCACAGAGAGGCAGGCAGAGAGAGAGGAGGAAGCAGGCTCCCTGCTGAGCAGAGAGCCTGATGCGATGCGGGGCGTGGGGCTCGATGCCAGGACCCCCGGATCATGACCTGAGCCGAAGGAAGAGGCTTTAACCCACTGAGCCACCCAGGCGCCCCAGTCATGAGTAATTTTAAATTTGAACCCCCTGAGTCTTTTTTAAAAAAAATATTTTATTTATTTATTTGACAGACAGAGATCACAAGTAGGCAGAGAGAAAGGGGGGAAGCAGGCTCCCCGCTGAGCAGAGAACCGGATGTGGGGCTCAATCCCAGGACCCTGGGATCATGACCTGAGCTGAATGCAGAGGCTTTAACCCACTGAGCCACCCAGGTGCCCCTTCCTCATAGATTTTGATCTTTTTTTTTTTTTAAAGAATGTATTTATTTATTTGATGGAGAGAGACAGAATACTAGCAGGAGGAGGGGGAGAGGGAGAAACAGGCTCCCTGCTGAGCAAGGAGCCCAATGCAGGGCTCCATCCCTGGACCCTGGGATCATGACCCGAGCCAAAGGCAGATGCTTAACAACTGAGCCACCCAGGCACCCCAGATTTTGATCTTAAGACAACATGGCAAGATGGCTTCAAAGCTGGCTCTGCCATTTATTATCTGTATGATCTTGTGAAAGTTTCTTAATTCTCTGTACTTAATCTACTCATTTAAAAATAGGGCTAATAGGAGTACCTCCTGTGAGGGTTAAATGTGAGGAGTAGATGAGCTAATTCGGTAGACATCTAGAGCATAACAGGTACTCAAAAACCATCTGCCAAGTAAATAATCGTTGACTACAGTTCAGAATCATCCTCTGTCCCAAAGCAGTTGTCAGAATGAATATGTACGGGCTATTGCCCATAGCCAGAAAGACAGAAACAGTTATATTCAGAAAAACTGGAGAAAAACAATTTCATAATGCTATTAAGTGAATTAAATTTAGACTAGATTTGAAATATATTAAGAGAGCAAAACCCTCCTACTTCTTCCGTTGGTTTGCTTGTTTGTTTTCCCCTCCAGCTCCTTTACTTGGACATCTTAAAAGTATCTACAGTTGGGGCACCTGGGTGGCTCAGTGGACTAAAGCCTCTGCCTTTGGCTTAGGTCATGATCCCAGGGTCCTGGGATCAAGCCCCGCATGGGGCTCTTTGCTCAGCAGGGAGCCTGCTTCCCCCTCTCTCCCTGCCTGCCTCTCTGCCTACTTGTGATCTCTGTCTGTCAAATAAATAAATAAAATCTTTTTTTTTTTAAAGTATCTACAACTGAGTTTTTCCTCATTAAAGTCTTTGGAGGGCAACATCACTTTATCTAAAAATTGGGGACGCCTGGCTGGCTTAGTCAGTAGAACATGTGACTCTTGATCTCAGGGTCATGAATTCAAGCTCCACATTGGGCATAGAGCTTCCTTTTAAAAAGAGGTATGTGTGTGTTGTGGGGGGCAGATAAAAGTACAGTTCTTCAACTGGGATCAAGAAGCTAAGCAGTGGGTAAGAGCTTGGGGCTCTGGGGTCAGATTCCAATTCTACCACTAACTTTGCTCAGGAGTAATATAAGGGAAAAGAACAATACTTGCCTCATATAAAAACCAATGAGAAGAACTTGACACTCAGGAAGTGTTCAATAAATAGCAGCGTTATTTTTTATTACAACTTAGAGATCATATTGATACAGTTTATAGGCATAAACTTTTTAGTAAGTGAATTGCCTTCTGGGACCTAAACGCTGCTGAGAAAATATCAAGATTAACAATCTGCCTGGGGACTCTATCTCTAGAGGAGAAACAGACTACATCTGAGCAGGACAATAAAGTTCTAAACCATCTTGGACCATCTTTCATACAAATTTTTGCCCATAAATTTAAACTCCCTGCATAATTACTACGTTTTCTCAATAGTCATTGTTAACTTTATTCTTTGTTTTCCCCATTAATGAATTACCTCAATAGTTGACATTTTTTTTTAATTTTAAATTTTTTTTATAAACATATAATGTATTATTAGCCTCAGGGGTACAGGTCTGTGAATCGCCAGGTTTACACACTTCACAGCACTCACCATAGCACATACCCTCCCCAATGTCCATAACCCCACCACCCTCTCCCTAACCACCCCCCCACCCCGCAACCCTCAGTTTGTTTTGTGAGATTAAGAGTCTCTTATGGTTTGTCTCCTTCCCGATCCCATCTTGTTTCATTTATTCTTTTCCTACCCCCAA